>NDXB01020628.1:3873-16624 GCA_002631895.1 Agapornis roseicollis
TTGGAGAGTGGTCTTTCTTTTTTTTTTTTTTTTTTTTTTTTTGGGGGGGGGAGGAGGGGTAGAAGCGGTGAACTTCACCTCAGGAGTTATTAAATGAGCAGATTTCTTAATTATTATTTCCTTTTTTACCATCTAAAGAGTTAACGGTGATTTTGGTGTGTTTCCTATCCCCCTGCTCCCCGGCAGTGATTAGACTCTCCGGTAGGTGGCTGGCATTCTCCGGCGCTCGCCTGGAATTACCGCAGTCATTTCAGTAAATCTGCTCTCATCCTGGGAAGCAGGGGAAGAATTGACGTCCAGAAGAAACCGCCTATAGGATACGAGCTGTCAGCGGAACCCTGCTTTTTCCTCACTTTAAATCCAGCTGGCAAGTGCAGGTGCTGAAAGAGGGAGAGATTGGCAATGCAGCGTGACAACAGCTACCAAAAGTTCTTGCTTTTTATAATTCCCTTGTTTTGGACTAGGTTCTGCACAGCAGACCTGGAGCTGAGAATTTAGCAAGCCTCCACTGTGAAAATGCTTCCCACTTACTGGTCTTCGAATTTGACAAATGGCCTTCCAGAGCTGAGGAACACCTGACAGTGAGACAAGTCAAAAGGCAAGTTTCAGGATTCAAACTATGCTAGAAGACATTCTCCTTTCACCTTATGGAAACAGTACTGTTGTGAAAACTGCAGCTGCTTTTTGGTTTGTTTATTGTCAAGATCTGTCACAAAGTGATACGACTTTTAGACTCTTCTGACTGTTTAAAGCCAGCAAGCAGAAGCAAAATTAAAGCAAAAAAATTATTTGATCATTTCCCAAGAAGAAAGCTGTCTTCTGAGAAGAGCAACATAGGACAATGGCATCTGAAGATTGCCTTCTGCTAGACCTAGAAACAAATAACTTCATTCTCTACAACCTTTCTGTCAACCAGAGTGCAAACCTCTCCCTTCTCGGTGATGAGTGGTTCTACCCAGCATTCCTCTATGCCATCCCCACGATCTATGGGATCATTATTTTAATAGGCCTTGTTGGCAATATCACTTTGATTAAGATCTTCTGTACTGTGAAATCTATGAGAAATGTCCCTAACTTGTTCATCTCCAGTCTGGCTCTGGGAGACCTGCTGCTGTTAGTGACTTGTGTGCCTGTGGACGCCAGCAGGTACCTTGCTGATGAGTGGCTGTTCGGCAGAACTGGATGCAAACTTATCCCCTTCATACAGCTCACGTCTGTGGGGGTGTCAGTCTTTACTCTCACTGCTCTCTCAGCTGACAGGTAAGCTGGCTGCTGTAGCTTGGAAAGAAGCCTGACTAATGACAAGTCCATAAAATACATTATTACAAATGCATATTTTGAGGTAGCAATCATATTTTTAACCTAATGAGGGAAAAGAACAACTTTATTTAATTTCTGATAGTTACGAGCACACAACTTGAGGAGGATGCAGGCTGAACACAGAGTACTTTTTCTAGGCTAAATTAATGCTTGTGTAGTTTAGCTAACAGTCTAGCTTAATTAAAAGAAAAACAAGAGCAAATCAAGCTAAAGACCAGAGAGGGAAAACACAATTTACATAGCTCTGTTGAAAGCTAGCATGTTCAAATTTGCCAAAAAGATAATTGAACCGTATTTCACAAAGGGTGAAGGTACTACAGCAGCAGTTTAAAGCACAGTTAGAATCAGTTCTTTCTAGTGGCTTGCTTCCTTAAGGCTAATTACACAAGGCGATATTTCATGAAATATATTCCAAATATTCAAATGAGGATGCCTGAAGCCAGGAATCTCTGTTCACTATAGACAGTATATTTCCCTTGATTAAACCATTGACCCCTTAGCCAATCAAAACTGATCTGTGCTGTTGGTTAGGAAACTTTGTCTTCCAATACTGTTTGATAAAATAACATGTATCTATGCTATTTTACAATATGTGAAACTAAGTTTGACTTTAACAAATGAGCTGCTTCTAATAAGTCAGCTCTATTTTAGATTTCTGTGAGGCTTTAGAAAACTCTCAAAGCATTCAGATTTAAATTCAAAAGACATTTTAATTTTAATTTGAATGCTATGTAGAAGGTTGAAGTCTACCTTTCTGGAAAGGTTTTAAATATTTATTAGACTGTTTTTATTAGACTGTTGTTTTATACAGAAACTCCTATGTACATCATAGAATCTAGGATCTTTTGTTTCTGATTTGGATCCTTCAGAAAGAGATTAAGGAATGCATTTTAATCATCCTAAAGTTATGAAGTCTCATGGAAGTACTAAGATTTCAAAAAACAAAACTTATTTCAGTTTTGTTTTGCCCAAAAAGGAGCCGGGGGTTGTATTTCTTGGTCACTAAGAAATTAAACTGGATTTGCTTTTAGTTCCTTGCATGCCACTCTGTGTCTCTTCTCCTAAGCTACTNTTGTTTTGCCCAAAAAGGAGCCGGGGGTTGTATTTCTTGGTCACTAAGAAATTAAACTGGATTTGCTTTTAGTTCCTTGCATGCCACTCTGTGTCTCTTCTCCTAAGCTACTATAAAACATCAGACTATATTTTTCCATTTCCAAGGTAGTTCATACACATATTCCAGTATACAGTATGTGGTCTTAATAAAAGCAGACTCCATAATGTTTCAGAGACAGGCTAGTCAATATGTTTAGAAATTTCTTCATGGCAGGGTACTTACAAAAATAGCACTCTCTGTCCCAACGGCAGATGATAAACAGACCTATATGTAGGCAAAACCCTTCAAGAAATTTGTTCTAAAAATGTTGAGAAAATACGAGAACTGCACATATGCCCTAGTAAAGGACCACCTACACTTTCATTCCCGAGTTTCATGCGGTGGCTGGTTCCCCCCTGACTGCTCAAAGAAAATCTTAGGAAAATAGGATTTCTCCAGGAAACTCATCTTTACAAAGCTGCAATATAAATTGTTTTAAGGGGTGTCAGGGAAAGAAAAATGCATCATAAAGAAGATTAAATTAGAGAGATTTGTTGCTTTCTGATCACATGCCATATAAACATTGCAAATGCTTTTACTGAGCAGCACATCAATAGAGTTTTTTGCCTGAAGTGAGCAAAGAGAACAGAAAATAGCAGCTGTTGCAAGCTTCAGGTTTGGTGACTAAATTCTGAACTTCAGCTTTATCTGGGTCCTGTTAACCATTGTGCTGCACTGGTGATCAAATATTACCACACTTCTCAAAGCCACTTGGCTATAAGGGAGACAGACATGCATGTGGGAGAAGACTTTATGTCCTCATTTTCAAGGTATCATTTTACCCTCTTCTAATGCATCTCTTGTCCATTGCAGAAGGAGATAATAATGAAACTTTCACCTTCATTAGATCTATGAATCTTAAATGCTGTGCACTGAACCACAAATGGCCCTTATCTATTATGTTTGCTGAAGTTTCTGGTTTGGTATATTAACTCCAATGCTGGGATAATTTTGTTATAAAATAACAGTCTAATTTTGTCAGCTCACAGCCAGTTAGCCTATCTTTTTCTAAAAAAAAAAAAAAAACCTGTCACTGTGAATTGTAGGCCTCAGTATTGATCGAGTCATTAGGGAAATGAACTTAAAATGTACAGGGAAATCTTCCAGGATGCAAGTTGACTGTGATCAGCATGATGATGCCTGTCTGAGTCTGTGAAGGGACCAGCAGCCCTTCACATGCTGCTGTGGCCTCTGGGTTAGGGGGATGCTGAGCGTGGCACTGGCTGTTGTCTTGGACAACCATATCTAAGGTCAGATGTGGCATTGTACAATGGATGAGCAGCAGCTCAGCCATGCAGGGAAATATCTGCAGAAGACAGTGGCATGGTATGGAAAACAGGGTAACATGATGACTCAGGAGTCCAGCAGGTAACACTGCTCAGACATGGCACATCTCACTTGACTTTTGCTGTCTGAGGTGAGGAGATGCTCCAGGACAGTCAACAAAGTGTTTCCTAGAGCACAGAAAGAGATAGCTCCAGAGGAGAGAGGATAAACCATTGTATGAGGATACCTATATCCTTCCTTAGAAATAGAGGAAACTTTGCTGTTTAGTACAGATTGCATGCCCATATTTTAGATGTCTAATGTTCAGTGATGTGAATCCTACCTGAGGTGCTCACATAAATCATGTGAATGTCCCTGTTCTCATGATTTGAAGCCATAGACCATGGGAGGGGAAAACTCCTAAACTACCTGCTGTGAATAGCAGACATGGCACTGTCTCCAAGAAAAGGGAGACCTGTCAGTGCACCACAGACCTTTTGCCTATAATTCATCTTCTGCAAAAAATAATGATAAATCCCCTTCAGTTCCAGTATCCTTCCGTTGCCAAAAGTGAATGGAAACAACTGTTGGCATTACTGAAGGTATCGTGGTAATGCCTAGAGAAACCTTGCATCTCAGGGGTCAGAAATATGCCGTATAAAGAAAGCATCAATGTGTGATACAACAGGGTCATTTCCAAAGATGCAACCACAGGATTAAAAGCAGCATGTAGGTGTGATGGACAAATACAGTATGTGAGAGAGCAGCAAGGCAGATATGCTACACGTTAGGACAGTTGTACAAATTCGTTGCTTTGGATCATTCTCTGAAAACAAAAGGCCCAGTTTTAATAGACTTTTGCACAGTCCACATTATGGTTACAGAAGTATACTTTCTAGTGTTATACTTTTATTCCTCCCATTTCCACTTTCCCATGTGTTAAGCAGGACTAATAATACCAAATCCATCATCTGCTGGTGACTGCAGATACTCAGCTAAGTGTCAACATCCAACACAGAGCACCTAAAGCTGCGCAGTGGTTTGACTCGCTAAGACCTAGTGGTTGTCCAGAGGGATTGGCTGCTCACTTACAAGCTTTTCTCAAGGAGAAGCAGAGGGACAAACTGCTGATCTCAGCTTTTCCTGCAGTGGGAGCCTCCAAGCCTGCAAGGTGCTCTGTATGTATATAGACGTAGATGAGTGTGCCTGCACAGCTTTGGTTAGGTAGGGCATACCCAAAGTATTCCCAGGTGCCTGGGTTGGCTCTGTGTTCAATCATCAGACTGCAACAGGCCAAAATTAAATTGTTTGAAAATATGCAAGAAAGAGCAAACCAAGAGTTAATATTAGAAATGTATTTTCTGTGGGACTGCTCCCCTGGCTGCATGGTACTTGTATCTGCCTTAGCTGCATTCACAGAAGCAGTGGGAGCTGTCAGCAAGACCAATTTTCCTGCAGGCTTGGCAAATTTGCAGAGCAGCCAGGAGAGAGTTAAGGCCTGTGATGTGCTTAAGACCAGCTTCCATGAGTGATAAGGCATGCAAACTCAGACACTGAGTTTACAAGAGCAAGGAAACAAGCAGCTGATGTGTGTGTGTTTGTGTGTTTTAGAAGGACTGTAAATGAGGTTGGCAGGGGAAGGACATCTGTCTGCCCTGCTGCTATGTTCTGTCAAGGCACTGGATTTCTTCAGCTACTGCTCAGCTCATCCCAGCAAAGAAGAAGTTTGTGTTTGCCTGCTGGCCTGCCCTCCTCCTCCTTGGTGTAAGGAGAAAGGAGATAAGAGTACCTGTGGGAGCGGTGACACCTTGGCTGCTAGCCTAGGCATAAAAGCCAAAGCTGGCTCAGCAAGTGACAGGAAATAAAGGAAAATCTTTGCACAGTAAGAGGAAAAGCAGACCATTTAATTGCCCTTGTCATGGGAGATGTCTTTATTTAATTGCTTGTTTCTCCCTTGACTGACAGGGTTTATACATTTGCATTTGAATTACCCAGGCTGTCAAGCACTGATCATACACCCCACTGTTTTGCTGACACAGTAAAAAAATCAAAATTCCCAAGTTTTCATTCAGTGAAACATTCCTGAAGTAATTCTGTTTTTGCAGGCACACAGCAGAGTAACTGTAAAGTGTAAGTGGAGGTTACAAGCAGCATCTTTACTTTAAGCACCTTGGATTATCTGGATTTTAGTACTGGAAAACTGCAGCAATACTTGCCAGCTGGAGCTGCCTCCTGTCCTGTGCTGAAAGAGAGACAGTGTAGAGCGATGCATGGGGTGACATTACACATGAGGTTAGATGGCTTACTTGGTAAGACCAGCTGCAGGCAGCAGGAATTGCAGTTATGTGGGGGACCTGAATTGAGGATATTAACTTTGGAAATGTTGACCTTAATGCTTGAGTGCAGGGATGAATGCAGGGATCCAGCTATGCTGTGTGGGTCACAGCTACAACTTCTGACATTCCTCTGGACTTGTATGACTGTTAATCTAAGAAAGTAAAGCTTCAAACAGCCCTCTCTCCCAAAAAATAGTGGTTGAAGGAAAGAGGAAGAATAATATCTACTTGTCAGTTATTTGTTTTATTTTACAATGACTACGTTATGTTTCCAGAAGAGGATTAAGGGAAGCATACCACTCTGAAATGAAGCTATGGAAGGCCAAACTGGATTTCCATTGAGTTGATTTACTGAGTGACACTTTTTTTTTAATACCATCAGTAAAGTGTCAGGTCCAAAGTTTATTCTGGGTAGTCTAGTCACAGAATCCATGAAATCCCTTCTGGTCACTAAAGCACTATTTTAGAGCAATTTACTCGTGCTGGAATTTACTGTGCAGCCTCAGGAAGGTTTTGAGAGGGTGGCTGAGAAAGCCACTATCTGAACTAAGACAGCCTCTAGGTGAGTCAATGTGAATCAGCAGAATGGTACCCCCACATGTACATTTTTGATCCACTAACATGATCCCAGCCAGAGCACCAGTCCTTCCAAGCCAGAGAAGAAAACTGGAGGGATTTTGGACCTCAGCCCAAAGTCTTTCCTTCCTCTGAGGCACTGGGCAGCCTATCCTCATCTCCAGCTTCTGGCAGGGTGTCCATGCCACTGCTTCTCCTGTACTGATTGCACAGGGTATTTGCAGAGATAGATACACGTATCCCTTTCAGCTGATGCATAGTCTTAGATCCTGTGCTGCTGACCACTGTGTCAATACAAGATAAACACTCTAAACACTCGTGGTTTCAGGTCTCATTTCCTCAGCCCCTACATCATCTGTACCAGGAGAAACAGATCAAACAGAACAAACTTTCTAAATATCTTGATTAGCCAGAGCAGATGGCTAAAACATAATACATGGAGCTTCTATAACCAGGAACATTAGCGCTCCCATTTATAGAGGTGGGACCAATGTGCAAATCTGAGGTTAGAGTCAGTGCTAATGTGCTGGAGACTGTCAATATTTAAGCAATCAAAAGGGAGAAAAGTTGGATTAACTATTGTTTACATTTCAGTAAAACCTGAAAACCCCCATCAGTTGTCATGGTCTCATGGTATAAGGTGCGGTACACACTGTTAATAAGAATTTGCCAGCTGTATGTCAGACACAGCTGACATGGTGGGCTGGCTCATCAACAACCTCATGGTGGTCCTATTGGTTCATGTGTTTACTAATTGGTGCTCAGATGTGGACAACAGCCTGGCTAAGAAAGTAGAATGTAGTTGAGATGAAAAAAGAAGCAAGCACAGCCTGTCCTGTATATGGTGTGAAGCATACAGTAGATGCTTTTGCTCAGGGACAACCTGTTTTGCTCAGGGACAACCTGTTTTCCTTTTATTTTTTTCTTTTCAGAAACACCACTGCTAGCCCTGCAAAGTCCTCTCACCTTCTTTCTCATCAGTTCCATGCCCACATGCCCACCTGACCCCATACCATGTAGGACACCATGGGCCATGAAATCATGGCCAAGCTCCTGTCCATAGCAGACTCTTCAATTCCCCCAACACTGCCTGCTGCATGTGACCTCACAGAGCTAGCAATGCCAAGAAGGGGTCCTAGCAGCAAAGCCAATTGCTATTGAAAGAGAGAGAAAGACAGAAGGTTGGAGTACCTTGCAGAAAACTCACTTCCTTATGCCAGTTGGATCAGATTAGCTTAACCAGACTGCAGAAGACTGTAGAGCATCAAAGGGAGAAGTGCTGTCAGAGCTCTGATCATCCTTTCCTTGCCTGCCCTTCGGCTATGGCCAGTCTCTGCAGCTCTGAGGGAAGGCAGGACAGAAAACAGTACCACAACACACTCAGAGAAGCTGCAGACAGCTCTGAAGCATGAGATTCAGATGTCTAATGACCTAGAAAAAACAGAGATGCAGATGCTGGACTATCACTAACTGCTCTAGCCATTCAATTCAGCAGTGTTTCTTGCCTCTGCACAGAGGCTGCTGAATATCTCACAGGATTTGGTTTAAAACAGATCTTTTCAGTGACACTAAGCAACTTTGAAAGTATTCACGCTAAGATGCACAGATCACCCTGTCCCCGTCACGTGTCTCTGGCACCCTGTTATAACTGCTTAGAGCTTATATTTCAGGTTGAAAATTGTCTGACCTCTACCCACTGCATAATAAACTAACTAATAGCATAACTAAAAGGCTGAGTGAGTTGGGGTTGTTCAGCCTGAAGAAGAGAAGTCTCCAGGGAGACCTTATTATGACCTTTCAATACTTACAGTGGGTTATAAGAATGACCAAGAGGGACTTTCAACCAATGCCTGTAGTGACAGGACAAGGGGCAACAGTTTTAAAGTGAAAGAGGGTAGGCTTTAGCTGGGTATAAGGAAGAAATTCTTCATTCCGAGGGTGGTGAGGCCCTAGAATAGGTTGTCCAGAAAAGCTGTGGCTGCCCCATCCTTGACAGTGTTCAAGGCCAGGTTGGATGGGGTTTTAAGCAACCTGGTCTAGTGGAAGGTGTCCTTGCCTGTGGCAGGGATTAAAACTAGATCCAGTCCAACTCAAACCATTCTGTTATTCTATGATAAGAGCAGTCAAGGATAGCACTAGATTGTTTGACCTGAACATGCATCTGAAAGTCCATGTAAAGGTAATGGTCATTTACACCACCTATGTTTACTGAAGACACAGAAAGAACTTAAGCATCATATAACTGATTTAGCTTTATACTAACTAGCTCAGGTACTGATTACAATAAAGTCATGACATGGTGAGAATGGCACAGGATGTCTCATTTTGTCAGGTGCAGAGGTGATGCTCCAATGTCTTCTCTTGGTCTCCTCTTTCCTTGAAAGATCACATAATCTACTCATTTGGGTCCTAGATACACAGTTTCACACCTGGCTGAGTAAAAATGGCTTTTGTCAGACTACAGCCATTTATCCCAATGACTCTACAATCTTTTTAGTCTGGTCAGCTACTGTGTCATCTGCAAACTTTCCCAGCAAAGGTTTTATAGGCTGCCCAAGGCAGCTGATATAAGTAATAAATAACATTGCAGGTTCCAAGGACCAAGCTAGAAATGGCTTAACATACTGCTACATTTTACTAGCATGTTTGAGGACCTGGAGGGCAGGCCATGGGGCTCAGGGTACCCACCTGGAACGGCCCCCCTTCCCAGTCCAGGACTGCTACTTTTAACTTCTGTTCCATGGGAGAAACATGGGAGTGGATAGGGGAGGGAAGACCACATGTGCCCTGTCATATGCGCATATTTATGTGCATAGTCATCTGTGCCAATATGCCCATGCAGGCTGCGTCTCCCTTGCACACCAGCATGACCCACATCCTTTTACATGAGGTACAATATTATGACAGTATATTAATTATCATCTGTTAGTAGGATTAACCTCTCAATTATTCTATCTGCAACTGCCCTTGGGCAACCCAAATAGTGGCAGGCTTTGTGGTCACACCTTCCAGCTTTCTGAACTTCACAGCTTTAGAGCCAGTTCTCCACTTCTGGGGAATTTCTCTACCTTTTCAAGGTTTGTAAATGAAATTAACACCAGTTGGTGCTCAGCTGGTTCCTTTAATAATCCTAGGTGTAAATTATTCAGGCCTGATGGTGTGAAACTGTTTTATGTCAGTAGATGTTGGCTCACATCTTCTTCCTCAACACAGCTGATGAGTTTTCCGCTACATCTATAATACTGCATGCATGCTCTAGATACTGCCTTTACGTTTGGTCTTGAAGACAAATAAATAGTCATTGCTTTTCACTTTGTCTCATCATTGACCACCATTTACGTGTATGGCTGACATACTGTTTTATTTTGTTTTTTTGTTTCTGATGTATTTAAAAATGCATGTTTGTCTGTTGCACAGCAACCTTTGATAATTTGTTGTCGCCTCAGCCTTTCCTTATCAGTCACATTTTCAAACTCTGATATTTGCTGTCATTTACTTTTGCCATTTTTCCCATCTGTTATATATTGATTTTTTTTATTACTTCTTTGAGGTTTTAGCATGATTCCTCATTTTCTCTTGCTCAGGGCAGACTTTTGCCCTGAAGAGTTTATTTAGGGAAAGGTGGGAGAGACAAGGGAGGAGGCTGAGTGTTAGCTACTAATGTATATTTAGCACTGGTCAATTTACATTTATATTCCCAGTCAGTTGATCTGACAGCTGCTTTTAATTTAAGGTTGAAGCTCCATACATACATATATATATATATATTATTTTTCCCCACAAAATTAGCATCAGCACAATGCAACTATTCTAGATTATGAACTGCTAATTTTTAGGTCAATGATGAGCTTTCTGTCAGAACAAGGTACAGTATCGATTTATTGCACATCACAGGCAGGGTATTTTGAGTTGAGAAACTATCATTTTTAGAAAGTCCAATGAATTTCTATAACTGGCTCTGTGAGATATCCAGCAATTATGTTACGTGTTTAGGTTAACCAGTGATGTTGGGTTTATGCACTAAAAGTGGTGCTTTCAGAAGAAATAAGGCTGATTCTCCAGTGAGAAGAGGGATCTTCGTCTGAGACCTTAGCTTTAGCTGCCCTGGTAAGAGTTCAGTCCTCCAGCATGCAGAGGGACTGTTCCATGCCATGGACAACCCTGAAGACTTGGGCTGAGACAGCAAAGACTTGGATGGAATGGATGCTCCTTGCCTTTCCTCATGGATCAGGTGCTATCACTAGCCCTCCCCGCTCCACTCTGGGTGCACACCACATTGCACTCCTAGTACCAGAAAGCTGCTCCACCGGCATGGGATCTTGTGCCCCATTGCATGAGCAGGCACATCCATTTGCAAGGACTGCAACAAAGTACAGGGCTGGCGCCACTGAAATCTTTGACTTTGGATCAGAGTTTCATTCAGAGACTTCACTTTGATCACCTACAGAGAATAAAGGGTGGAAAGGGGGTCTTTCTAATCAGGAAAGCATGGTGAGTGGGACTTCCACTACTTCCTGAAGTAACCCTTACATCCACTGTTGTCCATATGTATAGATAATTTCCAAAATGTTTTGTGCTCTGGATGGTCATGATTAGGAATAGCATCTTAACTATCAAATAGTAACTACTTAAGCTCTCCTTTCCCAGTGCATAGTGCAATTTAATGGTCTCTAAATTATTGTCTCAATTTTGACCTTAGTCATTCTTGGACTGAAATACCCATTTGTCCAGATTCCAGAATGATTTAGCAGTATGCAGGTATACAGTCTGAAATCTGAACACATGCTTCAAAAATTAGAACTTCCATCAATGCTTCCTTTTTCTTTCCATTTAAATGTTAATTAAAAGAGAGATAAAGTAGGCAGTACCTGCCAATGTATGTAAGACTAGCCCATTAGAGATGTCATATGCAATTTACTAAAGTAAAGATTTTAATACCAGATGTTCATCCAAGAATCACACATAATAATGATAATCTTAACTAAGTATGCAGAAAGCAGATAGACCCAGAATAGATTGTCAGAATGTGTTGATGGGTTAGACAGTCTAGCAATTTTCTAGATTAACTGAATTATCTTCAGAGCTGTAAATATTCATGACATTCATTGTGGAAACAATAAGGAAAGTTTGGGACACTGCATTTCTCATAAATGTCTTCAGATGTTTAGTAAGACATTTTCTTTGCTTTCCATGTGGAGCTACACACTCACCAAGGCTCCACATGCTTCATTTATGTAGTTTTTGCACAGCATCAACTTTTTCTCTGTTGTTTGAGGCTTTTTTTGCATGGCTGTCGAGCCAGTCCAGGGCAAAACAATGATGTGATACTAGCAGAATGTAATTACAAAGTTCTAATGAAAAGATTTTTGTTCGGTCTATTCATCGGCCAAGACCAGATCAATGTGCACGTATCAAGCTTACAAATGGGAACAGATGACTGGGGATCTGAGGGAGTGTGAACTGCACACCTTTTCTCCCTCTTTTGGTTACAGGTGGGAACAGAAGAAATATGGGGATGTGCTGACTGAGAGGCAATTCATTCATCATTACAGCAGGAAGTCATGGCAATTTCAGGAACTCATTTTCTAGAGCTGGGAAGAACTGAGTTTTCACTTCACAGTAATTTACATGACTGGTTTTGTAAGGCATAAATTCATTCCAACTAATCCCTGCTTTTTTTTTTTTTCAGTTTCAGGTTCACGTTAGCCCAAAATTTCACAAAGGAGCTCAGCTTAAACAGATTCAAAAGTTTGTAAGTGGGTTTCCCACATCCGAGAGGAAAACAGAAAGCAGCAATGTGGCAAATCTTCCCACCAGCCTCATGCAGTCTAAACAGCGGGGCTGGTAGTGAAGCAAGGGCGGGCAAGCCTTCTGGAATTTTGTTTGAGCAGGTTTTAGAGCACTTGTTTTTCAAACCATTATACAAATTCAGGAGTGAGGCCCAGGATCTTTCTATGTAAACAGTGTAGGACATAGGAATGGATAATATTATTTGGAGGAAACTTCCCTGGAAACTTAAGTACTCCTGCAAATTCGTTTTGGAGGGTGTCCTGGGTTCAGCAGTTGCAGTCAGTTTTTCTTCTCTTTAGTAGCTGGTGTT
>NDXB01020629.1:8814-20694 GCA_002631895.1 Agapornis roseicollis
AAAAAAAAAAAAAAAAAAAGAGCTAGAAAACAGGTGAGAAGGAAGGGCCCAGTTAAATGTGAATTTTGGCCAAAATCTATAACCTTCTTATCTAGTCTCAACATGAATCAACATGTTTCATTTCTTATTCCTTCTCCATTGCAGCTTGTTTTGTAAATGAATAACTACCACAGAAAAAACAAACCAAAACAACCCAGACCAAAACAAACAAAAAACCCCAAACAAACAAACAAAAAACCCAACCAAAAATAAACCTTCAGAACAGTTATAGATATAGTTTCTTCAATTCTTTCTTTTATAATCTTGCCTCCCTCTTTGCTGTTTGGTGTCTGGCAGATACAGAGGTAACAACCAGGCAGAGAGCAGAACCAACTTTTTAATGAAGATCTGACCATTGTTTCCTTTGCATTTGTTTGGAATCAGTATTTTGTGAAAGATGCCTGTTTTTAAGAATAAGTTAGCTCAGGAGATGAATGTTCACTATTTCTTGCTAATGTGTCTTTATTTGTATAAACTCTTGTTATCACCTGAAAAGTCCTAACACAAAGTACAGTGTGAGAGGGCAATGAGACACTCAAATGATACTTACCATGCTTGCTCTCAAACAAGTTATTTTAAATACTAAGTTCACATATTTATCTTCATTTGCAATGATAAAAAATGGGTGATAAGAATATTTCAAACCATATGTACAGTCTTTTATTAAGAGTTATGAGATGATTAAATAACTGAGATTGTTCAATGCAAGAAAACCACAATCTATAATGGATCAAATGGAAAACGAATAACACATATTCAGTTAGACTACACTGTGCTATGAATTCATCTTTTTCTACAAATAGCAGTTAAAGGATCATGATTATTTTTCAAAGTGTTTAATAGCCAAGTTTATTTGCTGAACTCTTGAGTTTTTTATTAAACTACTTTGAAACTCCTTATTGACTGCATTGCTTAACTCAGACTCATTCCAAAAGTTCTCTGCTATTCCATGGATAATTACAGTGAATAAACTTTTCCAATGTAGATTTGAAAATGAGTAGTCAAAATAAGTGGTGATGAAAAGTGACCACATGAAAATCAACATACTTCTTCCTAAAATGTTAACAGTTGAACTGTCCCCTTTGGGGAAGATATTGTAAGAGAACAGGCAAACAGAATTTGGGCATCACATGGACACTACTTCTGAAAGCTGAGTGTCTAGACCTTTCAATGGTGCTCCAAAAGGCACTTGGCATCTTCAGAAATCAGAAGACGACCACAGTCTTCTAACTCGAAAGAGCCAGTTAAACACTGCAGAAATTTTCAGATTTTCTGGGAATTTCTGACATTCAAAAGTAGATATGCTCAAAAAACCTACTATAGTGATTTGGAGAAAAAAATTTCCAAACCCACCAAACTCATTATTCTTTGCTACATGCAACTACATGTTTGCAATGAATCAAAATTCTAGATTAAAAAATAATTTTAAAACATTGTAATTGCAATAGATTTTGATTGATTAAACCCCTCAAAATTTATTATGATTCCCTTTTGACATAGCTATTGTATGTTTTCAATTTAATTTTTTTTTCTTTTACTGCTGTTTTGAAACGTTTTTATTGTGTCTTGAAGGGGGAAAGCAACTGAAATAATTTTTTTTCTGTGAGAAAACCTCTTTTCCATTCTAAAATAAAACCAGGTAATTGACCTAGTTTCCAATGTATTAGGTCATGTTTTAATTTTACCTATCTGGCAAATGTTTTCCAAAGAAGATTCAGAGAAGTTCAGAAAGAAATATGCAGAATCCAATAAAATGATTAGGATTTATTATGTCTAGTATGAAAATGACTGCTCAGGTGGTTCTCTAGTTTTCAGGATGAATTGCCATGTAAAGGTGTTCTGAAGTAAGATGCATGACAGTATCTTTAGAACACTGATTCTCAGACTTGCGTCTCTCTGCTTCAGCAGCCAAAAGATTGTCTGGGGTCTGAACTCAGGCACCTTAAATTACTCATAAATCCCTACACTTCCTCTTAAGGCCTAAACCCTGCCATTTGTATACAAATAATAAGGTTTTTGAGATTTGTGGGAATCTGTGCTGTAGAGTCTAGATGATACTGGGTTATGGATGAAAACAAACAGGTAGAAAGACAGTGGGTTGTGCTGGCAATAAGTTAGTTGAGACATAGCTCAGAAACCCATGAGTTATGTTTTGAGTTCATGCTGAAATTCTTTTTATATATAAATGTGGGAGAAATTGTAGATTCTTCCAAGATCAATGTCATTTACCAGCAGTTTGCCAATACCTGTCACCATTCCAGTCCATGCATGGCCTCCTTTCCCATCCCTCCTTGATGCTGGTGTCCCTCAGTTGTATTCATGGATAAAGTTACCTCCCTGCGTTTGCGTTTGTTGTGATGACTATAATTAGTGCTCTAGTGAGCACCGCTACAAAGTTATCCTTGTCTTTGTAGCCTCCATATTCTGTTACTGTAATTCATTCAATGTGGGATTACACTTGAAGGCCATTCAGAAGCTCCAGCTGTTGTGCTATGCAGGGGCCAGGTTGCTTGGTGATGATTGCTATAGAGAGAATATTGAACTTCATTGGTTCCAGATTTGCTTTCAAGATGTTGTTGTGGTCTATAAATAGCTTCTTTATTTGAGTATGTAGTGTTTAGGAACCTTCACTCTCTCTTTGCACTGCTGTTATTCTGTAAGACTGTCTTAGTCTTACCAACAAGGATTAAAGGAAGCAGCAGTAACTGATGTAGACAAATGGCTGTATGGATATTATACTTTATAATATGTGTAATTATACTTTGTAACATGTTTTTGCATCATTGGATTATACTGATAATTAGAAGAAAACTTCCCAGAACCTTATATGATCAGGTAAGCCATCAACTTTCAAATCATATGTGGATATTGATTTCAAGTTTCAAAACAGTTCATGTTTTGAGACTAATTTAGGAACTATTACACTTGAAAACAACAAATTGGGTAGAAGTACCTCTAAGTCCCAGTTTGCTTATTTAACTAGGCACTCATACATTCCTGCCAAATCTGGTTTTCATGAAAGTCAATTTATTTATTCATTATGTGACATTTGGAACCATTCAAGAAATTGTGAGATGGGATTAAAGTCTCTGCTGAAATATTTCAGTCATTGGAATGTTTTGAGCATTTTTTGAGGCAACATAAGACATGGTGATAGGGTGTAAAATGCACTGATATATTAAAGCCACTTTATTGATAACATTGCAATTTTCTTGTGTTGGTACATTGTCAGGATTTGTTTTAAAGAGAATAGCTCTTACTTATTTAGAACCTGTGGATCTGGAAGACTGAAATTTAAGCCATTTTAAAAAGAAAATTATCTGATAACATTAGCTCTGTTCCCCTGCCAAACAAAATTCCATTAAACCAGCTGAAATAGGACTTAAAAATCACGTAAACCAATTAGTCTCAATTCATAACTCCATTAGGAGTGTTATTCATCACCACATGGCTTTATAAAACTGTGCTTCCTTCTGACATTAAGCAGATTAAATAACAAATAGAGCCTGGGGTGCTAAACAAAAATGTAAATGCAGACTGTCTAAGAAAGATTTACATTGCTGAAAACAGAAAATTTTGAAATCTCATACTTCTTACATGTGCAAAAGCGGTATTCTAGATTTGAAAACCAAGATAGATCTATCTATACAAGTATAGACAGCAACTGGATTAAGATTTCCACAATGCTTCAGATGAGAGGAACACCTAAATCATCTAAACATTGTCTAAATCACAGGCCATTCACTCAGCTACCAATATACTTTTCCTAACAACATTAGTAAGAATACATTCATGTCTTCAGCAGAATAAATGGTTTTTTATTGTGTGTGTACAACTGACCCTGGGAACTGATTAGTCTTAATCTGGGATGATAATAGTTAATGGATCGTGACCTCTGTTACACTAGGATGTACAAAATATGTTCCTGCCAAACTAAGTTAAAGACCTGTCTTGATCTGGTGATCATTTTGATTCTGACTCTATGACTTAGATGGCTAGATGAAGATTTACTGATACTCACTCAACCAGTTTTCCCATTCAATTTTCCCCTTAAAGCCAATGACCAATGCTCCACAGGGGAACACTGAAGAGAGAGGAAGAGATATTGATAGCAGGATTCCTCCTGCATGGTCAGTTGTTGCTCAACAGTTAAACAGAGTTATTTTCTAAATGCAAATACTAAGGGTATTTTGAATGCAAAGGAGGAATTTGTGTTCCATTCCTTCTTAACTTTTTAAACACTTCTTTTTCAGTCCGGTGATCATTTCTATGATATTCATCAGAACATTTTTATCTTTCTTTGAAGTATGGGTACAAGAACTGCACAGAGTTTTTTGACAGACTTGTTAGTAATGCTTTGTACAGAATCAAGATTTTTATCCCCTGTCTCTATGCAATACTTTCTACAACTCAGCTAGCTCTTACTGGCACAGCTTTCCACTGAATCAGTGGTGTCATTCTAATGTACAACAACCTATAAATCCTTTTCTGACTCAGTGTTTTCCAGATGAGTCTTTCACCCTGTAGACATAATCTGCATCTTTTGTTTTCAAATAAGACTTTTATTGTATTTGAATGTATTTTTTTTTTTTTTCTGTTGGCCTGTGACTGGTTATTTGAGCAATGAAGACCAGGAAATAAGAGTAAGCTGTTTTAATTATTTACTACACTATCCAATTATTTATTATTTGCAAACTGTACCATTTTTACCTACATCAGGGAAACACTGAATTAGTGGGAAGAAGAACCTCACAGAGATTTTGCTGCCCCATCTATGACAACTGTCTTTTAAAAATAAAATCTTCAGTTCTGTGAGTCACATTTTTTCCCTGTAAGATGCATGAAATTAATTTGGCTGCTCTGCTACTTTTAGATTTTACTACAAAGTATTTGAAATTGTCAAAATACTTCTTTCTTAAAATGTTTTTAAACCAAGTGTTTTAACTTTGTATCAGCTTTGGTGTTTTAGAGAAGATGCAAAGAACTGTGAAATTACTTACTTTCCTTTTGGAATGGTTATCTTTATTCAGAAATGTATCAAAAGTGGAAAAAAAGTTTCATTTATTAATGTGGCTTTTTTTTTTTTCATACACACAGAGATCTGCTTCAGAAAGCTTTTTAAATTTGGGAGTTTTGTTATAATGTAACACTTTTTTTCTTCTAAAAATTACAGATTTTTGCCAGACAGAAAGCACTGTCTATATAAGAGTGACAACATACCAAAGAGTTTTGAATATGGACATTAATGTAAGCTTAGAGGGTTCCTTCAAAGTCATTCTATATTTTAAAAATATTTTTTTCTGAATTTTAAAGGCATTAATACCTGTAGTCTATGATTTAATCACTGTAATCTACTCTACCCAAAGCTTATTCATGGTAATTATGAGGTAAATGGAAAAACTAAATAATTGTGATTGCACTGGGAAGTCACACACATGATGTTCTGAAATTATCTATTCATGTGGAATAACTAATGGCTGTGGATGTTTTTATTATTTTCCATTGGAAGTGTTTGTATATGTTTGATAGATTCTTGGAGTGTCAAGATTGGTCCACCAATAAATATTACTTATGCAAACAAACAGTCTCAGGTGAACAAAAAGGAATCTAAGAACTAGAACAGTGAATACTGATGGTTTGAAAACCTGAAAGTTAAATAAAGATTAGCATTTTAAAATTGTCTGACTTTATTTCTATGTGTTAAAGTGACCTATGTTACAAACAACTTAAAGTTTGTGAAATTTCTTTAAACTTGATATAAGCAGAATTTAATAGATATTTACCTTTGTTGATATAAAGCAGTAGAAGCATCTTTGACTCTTCCTGTAACTGTGTTTCTACTTTGATCACTTTCCAAATGGAACTGCTCAAATAGAGACAAAATTGCATTTTTACTTTAAGAGATGCAGGATGCTATAATATTTTGAAATAATACAAATGAGAAAGAAGGATCACACCACTGGGAGTTACAATTTTATTCAGCGCTATGTCAGAGCAGCCTCATTTGATTCAGCTCATGGTTGACTGGAATAAAATTGAAATTAAATGACAGTATTTTTCAATAAATGGTGTGTGATATGCAGGAAAATACATGCCCACACATAAATGTATGTACAGAGCATGTATGACCTCCAACTGAGAAGTCCTCTCAGATGCATCAGTATGGGTGTTTGTTTCAAAAGCTGCACACAAGCATACAGAAAATATAGATTTAGAAACATTGTTTTCCAAGACATGGAGAAAACCCCAGGCTCAGAGAGAAGGAAACATAACTGTAAATTATCTCAGTATATTTTGGGGAGTTTACAGGCTGCAGATGTTGTTAGTGTTGTATCTAACTGTATCAAGAGAGATCACAGACTAACATGTTTCCACATAAAAGTTAATACTCTAGCAATGCACAAAATACCTAAAATATCTTGAACTGAAAATTTTGTAATCTGTGTTTCTCTCACCTGTGGTTTCAGTCCTTGTAACTTAAGCATCTTCAGTTCTACAAGCCTGAGCTAAAATTACAGTGATAAATTAACACCTGGTGGACTTGAAACAGGTTGAAAGTGTGAATAATATTTCCCTTAACTGAGGAGTCCAAAGATTTTTTTCTTTTTTACCTCTTCTCTGCATTGCGTGTTTTCCATTAAATCCTGAATTTTACTTTCACACTAGCATTTATGAACTATTTCAGCTAATTTTCCTGTTTATAGACTACATGAAGTAGAATAATATGATACTTCCTAATTTCAGCTTTTGTTTTATTGATGTAATGATTAAATGATAATGATAAACCCTATAATAGCAGATTATTTCATTATGCTATTTTCTATTCCTTTTTGTCTTTAATAGATCTGCTCATTCAAAGTCTAGTCAAGGACTTCAAAGTGTAAGGATAATTTCTGTGTTGTATTAACCTCTCCTGCAATTACCTCAAAGTTGGAAAAACATGCTTATGAACAAGTTGAAATTTGTTTAAAAATAGTTTTATTATTGCTGGTTTTATTTCTGCAATGTTTTGATACTTTAAAGCTTTGATAGTTTTAAAAAAATTAAGGCATTGTTAATTATTTTATTTTAGTTGAGGTCCAATAATTAGTTTAACAGAACTGACCATTAACTCATTGCTCTGTGGGAGATGCCCTCCACAGGAACTGGTTTTGCTACAGTTTCTCCAAGTTCCTTTTTCTAGTCTCTATGCATAATTCAGAAATCTCTTGGACTGAGATAGAGTCAGGTACTCTTCAGGCAAAGGTCCTGCTATCAATGTAACTGGTACGAAATAGCTGGTTTTGACATTTAAAAGTGTGGAGAACTGATAATCACATTCAAAATACATGAAATGTTCTTTGCATCCTCTCTGGGTTTTCTTATAGACACTTAAAATGCTGCCATTGGTGAAAGTCTGTCTGTTTTGTCAGGTGCAAATGGAAAATACAAGTCCACTGTCCCACTTATCAAAATGCATGAGAACTTACTTCTCTGAATGGGGTCACTGTAAAGGAGTAAAATGTAGGCTTTTACCATCTTTCAAAGTCATGATGTATTGAGAGATGACAATGACCTCACAGTTTTGTAAACAAAGCAATTTAATTTAGAATAGATCATTGTTATATCTTATAAAAAGACAGATTCAGCAATCTAATTGTTATAAAAATAAAACATACTTAAATAAGACTAATTTATTCTTCCCATTTGGGCTGTGCAAGAATTTTAAAAATGATAGGCAAATATCAGACATTGAAAGCATCCAAAAATATTGTATTTTCATATTAATCTCATACCAATCCTTATGACCTACTTGCCTGGTGTTTGCCAACTTCATCATCCTCTCTTGTACTTACCTGTGAACAAAAAAACCTTTCTCAGACAAAGCAGATACATATGTTCCTCTATATACGGCAACAATCCACTCATGAGATCATGGAACTGCTCTATAAAACTTGTGTTAACTTCAATACATCATCTAATCTGATTTTCAAGAACAAGGGCTTATAAAACATAATGACAGACTTTCTGTTTTATGATACGTTTTGTGAATTTACAGAGGAAGGATGCCTTACCTTTTATTTCTTGCCTTCTGGGGAGCAAATATTCCAACCTACCTTCCCTATTACCCTCCTCCTGAAGGCTATTGTTCAGTTCTCATTTTAGACCATGATGAATTGGTATTATCATTGCAATTCTGTGTAAAAATATCACTTCCGAATGCAACAATTACGAATAATTCAGGAAACTTATTATTACTAAAGTCTGAACTATTAACTTTATTTTTGTCTGCTTTCTGCAATATTGCCTTTAAGGAATAATTAATATCCTTTTGAAGTAACATAAGCTAGCCACCTTAATTAATAATTTTCCCATTGTTTCCCATGCTGCGGGTGTTTGTATAGAGACACCTGAGCCAAGCTCCAAATGAGGCCAGCTAGTTGATTGGAGCAGCTGGAATGTCGCTACGTTGCTCGAAGCACTTATTATAGGTGGTGGCAACCGACTGGGCATGTTGGGATGGAACAACATCCCCCTCCCCCAACATACCTAGTTTAAAGCATCCTTGACAAGTCTGGCAAGCCTCTTACCAAGCCCACTCTTCCCCTTATTTATCAGAGCATGTCCGCCATCCCCCAGTAGACCTGATCTACAAACTCCAGTCCCGTGTTCAAGGTACCCAAACCCTTGACTACGATACCACTCTTGTAACCAATTATTAACCTGTCCAATGCTCCTACATTTTTTAAGGTTGTCCCCTGTATCCCGGAGAACGAATGAAAAAACAATCTGAGCTCCAGAGCCCTTAACCACCTCCCCCAGGGCTCTGTAGTCCTTCTTTATGTCCCCCAGGCTAATACTATCTACGTCCCTAGCTCCCACACGGATCACTAGAAGCAGGTAATAGTCCATGGGACTTACCAGAGCTGGTAGCCTCTCTGCAACATCCCTTTTATTACTTTATTATTATCCCTTTTATTATTTTAATCAATAATAACTTCAACAGAATAAACTACAGCCACAATATTTTTTTCTGATATTGCCTAAGATATTGATATTAATAATAATACATTTGAGGTGAAAATTACAGTTTGCTCTTTGGATTTGGTCCCAAAGTGAATGACATCAATTAAAAGCCTTTTAACTTTATATTATGCTTTGAAGCAAGAGTAATGGCATTAATTAAGAGACTTTTTTCCCTTATATTATGTTTGGAGCAAATTATAAAAATGTAATTACACCAGTTTAAATTTCACAATATTGAGATAAAAATAAGAGCTAACACATTCTTCATTTCTGAATCTCAGAAATGGGTTAGCTCTACCAAAAAGGTAACTAGCCTATTCACTACTATTTTTCATAGGACAATGAACAAAATAAAGAGACTTTCTGCAAGGTGAGATTAAATGATTAATTAATGAAATGATTTTTTTACAAAAAAAAAAACCCAGATAAGGTCAAATAAAAATATGTATTTTAACTTGGATGGATATTTAACCGAATTGTGGGCAAAAATTCTATAGCTTATTGACAGTGTTTCTCTGGTCGGTTGCAAGTCAGCAGCAATGAAGTGAATTGGCCATCTTCATTGGAAGAAGTTTTTCTGGACTCTTGGAATGTTGCTACCTGATTCCTGTGGGTGTAAATGTAAATTATGCAGTAACAGCTACTCAGAAATAGAGCCAAGGCTGAATGTTACCTGAAGGTAACAGCAATAAAGACACATCTGACTCATCTATTTTTTTTCTGAAAAATTCTTGACAAATATTAGTAAATATTTTTGTAACAGTAGCGTGAGGCAATACTATTTCTTGGCAATTATAGTGCTAGAAATAGAAAGGAATAATTTAATCCTAGGAATGACATATAACCTGTTTGAGCTGAGCTTGAATTTTTAGCAAAAAAGTAAAAGTAACTCATCTCCCATGTTAACCACAAAGTTTTTGTTTTTGCTGAACATCCTCTTTTCTAAGTATAACTCAAACATATAGATCAGACAACATCCACATACAGTGTTTTATATGGGCTACTCAACTGCTCATTTATTCTGAATTTATCTGCCTAGATTCCATTTGTAGGAAAATACCAAAACCCCAAAACAACAAACTTCCAAAGATAATGCTAAGATGTGCTTTAATCTTTATTTTGATGATATTTGCTGTGCGCAGTCAATTCCTCACAATTTTTATCCCCTTAAAGCATTTTCCTGTGTATCTTACTTTACTTGGAAATGAACACCTTAAATCCCTGAAGCCTAAATCTCATCAAAATAATACTTACCTGCTGTTGTTGCCTGGTGAATGACAGTAGTAAGCACATTGTTTATAGAAGGTGGTCATATGTTGCTGTCCTTATTAGCTTCAGTTTTGTCTTTTTGATTTCCTGTATGTGCAACAGAAGTCAGAGGATTTGGTGACCATTTATGTAAAGGATTAAATCCTCAGTGGCTGTTGGTGATGCTGCAGTTAAAAAAACTTATGAAAAATAGACATTCATTCTCACTGACAGTGCTAATATTTGATTTTCTTGTTGTTAGCATGGGTGTTGCTGAAACATAGGTGCTAACTATCACCTGTCTTGATCAATAATAGTGAAAGTATAGTTATCAAAACCTGTATTTATCCTGTATTCAACTTTGTTCTGCCATAACTGTAATGGTTGTGCTATTACTCCTACAAAAAAACCCTTAGCTCAAGAACCGCATGAGATATGGTTACTCTTTGGACTGCCATACAAACTTTTGTAATTACAATGACCAATAAAAAAATTAATTCAAAATGAGGATTTTTTTTTTTCTTTTACTTCCAGGTGCTGATATGTGACATTGTCTGTCTCCTTAGCTACACCTGGCAAAGTTATTTTATAGCAATTTCATGCATTTGTGACTTGCTATAGCATAAACAGAATCGAAAGATAATAACAAAGAAAGCCACATCTGTTGAAACTCATTCAAAATAAATTTATTTTAAAGACAGTTAATTATGAATTTCAAACAAAGTTTGGCAAAACTAAATACCCCTGTTTATAAGAAAAATTAAATTAGGAAATGAAATGAATAAACCAGATTTTGGTGAGGAAGGCCAACAATGTAGTTTACAAAACTTAAAATGTGAAACAAGCACAAGTCTATATTATTATTTGGTAGTCTACAATACATATAATATAGCTATAATCTAGCCATTCCCATGCTATTCTTATTGAAAGTGTATGATCTTGACAAATGTTGCAGAAATTTTCAGTCCTGTCTTCCCAAACATGGACTGATTCATAGTGACATGTTTATAACCTTTTTATATTTATAGCAAAGGGCTAAAATAGAATACAGAAAAAATGTAATGGGTTATCCTAGCATAATGGCAAAATATGAATTCCTGACTGAAAATGAAGCTGCAGAAAAAAAAGCAAATTAAAAAAGCAAGGACGAAAGTTGAAAGAAGAAAAAAGTGAGAAGAAAAAAATACATATTAAAAAAGAAAAAATAAAAAAGGAAAAATTAAAATTAATTTAAAAATGAAAAGCTAAAGAAAAAAAACAAGAGAAAAAGGAAGATAAAAAGAAAATTCAAAAAAAAGGAAAAGGAAAAAGCAAATTGATAGAATGGAATAAATAAATGTTTCAACTAGAAAATAAAGACCCATGCAATTTGGCTTTTAAAATTATTTGCCGAAAACCTGCTGGTGGTTTTTTGTGGATTTTAGTGTTTGTTTGAAGAGGGATGTCAGGTTTTGGGGTTTTTTTGGTGGTTTTTGTTTTTTTTTTTTTTTTTTTTTTTTTTTGTTTTTTTTTTTTTTTTTTTTTTTTTTTTTTTTTTTTTTTTTTTTTGGTTTTTTTTTTTTTTTTTTTTTTTTTTTTTTTTTTTTA
>NDXB01020629.1:23178-34901 GCA_002631895.1 Agapornis roseicollis
TTTTTTTTTTTTTTTTTTAGGTTGGGGGAGAGACACTGAATCAGTTTACTAAGAGAATGTCTTACTGAGCTGTCTACAAATATATATTTTTCTTTACTAACTTCATATTCAATCAAATTCAATTAAATTTAGGTTTTATCAATGTTAAAGCAGCTCAGCAATTCCTTCCAGTGAACACTAATGACATTAATTTCATCTTCCTCAGTTCTGCATTTTCATTTACCAAAGTTATCTGAATTTTTCAGCTTTCCTGCCTCGAGTATTGCACCTCAGCAATGACTTTTAGTACCTTATAATCTCAGTTTCTTGCATACATACAAATCTCAATTTCTTACATATATATACCTTATAGTCTCAGTTTCTTGCATACATACAAATCTCAATTTCTTACATATATATACCTAATTACACATAATCTTGTCCCTGTTACTGCTCAGTTGGTGCCCTTATAACTTTTTATATTGAAAATTAGTGATTTATAGCCACATTTGTCATGCATGCTAATGTTTCTAGTAGATAGCTACAGTTCCTCTCCTTCATGAGCTAGAAGCATAGATTAAGTAATTTTTACAAAAGGATTTAAAGCACCTTAACCCACAGTAACTACTTAGTCTAATTACCCACTGTATATTTTATTCCCTAAAAAGAGCTCATTAGATAGAAATAGTTTTTCTTTGTAGTTTTTATACATCTCTTGGTGCTCTGTAAATTTTCTTCTGAAGAATAATTTTTCCTCAGCAATTATCTTGTTATGAAGCAAAACTTGTCAGTGAATGTTATTCATCTTAGTGCAATATTCCAGAGGTTCATACAATGAAGGGGGATTATCAAGAGCTCAGTACTTGATAGGAGTATTTTGAGAGCATAGCAAGGCTCAGGACTGTCAGATGGGTATCAAAGAGTCCTGATGACATATTGCAATAACTCACTGCACGTTAGTTTATCAATATCATTTGTTGTATCATGTTTCTGTTAATGTGTAGTAGTAAAGTCTCTCACTATAATTTTCAAGTACTAAAGAGATTATGTAGCATAAAAATATCTAAGAATGTAGTGAAGTAATACCAAAAGATGCGTGAGTTCAAGGCTTTAAGATTCGACCAGAAGATCCTTGAGGTCCAACCTGGTATTCTATGATTCTTCCTAGCAACTATTCCGGATGTGTTCCTTACCCCCTTGGAATAAAAATAGAAACAAAGAATAGTTGAGCTTTGGTAAATGAATTACCTGGTACTGCCATTCAATACCTTTAATTTCTCCAGGATTTGTTTTCTGTGGGTTGGGCTTTGCTTTCCAGTGTTTGCATTAACATGAATATGATAGTTTCTACAGTCCCAGTTGTCTGATGATTGAGCCTTCTGTGAGCTGTTAAATGAGTCTTAATCTTACCATCTGAAGACACTACTTTACTCTCAACATTCTTATTGCTTGCTGTCACTTTGGAGGTATGTAATGAATATGACCAGATAAAAAAGGTGAGTGAAAACTACTATCTGGAAGGATTCTTAGGCAGGAGACTGTCATACCACATAGCAGTTCTGACAACATGTGCATGACAATCTGGGATACACAGCCTTGCTGACTTTCACAATGTAAAATCAGTCAGAAACGATTCAGAGTCAGCCTATTCTCATCATCTCTGAAGCATTAGCATATTTAATAAAACAACTGTAACTGTTTTGGGACACTTGGTAATAATTTTAGTGTAATAGGAGCAAGAGCTAAATCTAAGAAAAGCAGCAAGGAGTAATTATGGCTTATCACTTTTCAATTTCATCTGTCAGTCATCTGTAAGGAATTGCTATATTCACTGTTAAGTAGCCTGATAATTAACTCAATTTGATTTTGATCTGCTTTAATTTCTTAGGGCTAATTGTTAGTGTTTTGCATTTTACATACCATCCCATACCATCTCTTCATCTTTGACAAAGTCTTACTCTAAATAATTGCAAAAAAATTGCTGAAAGATTTCTTAACAGCTCATCACCTTTTCAGTGAGGGCTGACAGAAAACAAAAAAAAGCTTGCTGCTTAACAGTGTCCGCACATCCCTTGAGCATGCCATCCTACATACCCCCCCCCCCTTATCTCTTTGTACTCCTATAGAAAAGGAAAATATTTCCAAAGTATGCCTGTGTATTTTTTCTGGATTTTTATTTCACACACTTCTGCATAGTTTTATATTTCACCTGCTGTAACTTCTATTCCTTCTCACTTGTTCCTGTGTCTTTTCTCATTCTATTCCTTAGCAGGCAACTTTCTGGATTTTAATTTTTTTTTAAATTTCTTCCTCAATATTATATTATTAATTGCTGTATTGTCCTAGCTTTAGGTATATAGGAGTGATTTAGAACTTCAATATTAATTATTAGTAACATTCTTCACAAAAATAATCTGCTTGTCGTTGAGTCTTTTTTGTCAGAGATGCAAGCTAAGTCATAACCATTTGCAAAATCATTGTCATGTATTAGCCTCAGGTTATTAAAAAGTGTCAAACTGATCCCTTTGCTACCTAGTTACAATATATTGTATACTGCTTGACTGAACACAGAATTTTTCACTAAGATTAGTAAAACTGGGTATAAGAAATTTGGTTCACAAATGTATGTGATGAGATCTTGTTCAAATAACCAATCTTGATTATTTTCATGTTACTCACAGAATTAAAATTTGTGAATATCTTGGTGTACAAATGAAACAACAAGTTCAAGAAGGCACCAGAAGAGGAAAAATGAAAACACCTGGTCACAGACAAACACAGGATCCTAGTACAGGGAGGAAGAGGAGGTAGTAGGAACATCTTTCCAGAAAGGTGTTTATCAATGACACCAAGCTGTATGGTTCAGTTGATACACTGGGGAGAAGGAATGCCATCCAGAGGGACCTTGACACACTTGTGAGGTGGACTGATGCCAACCTCATGAAGTTTAACCATGACAAGTGCAAGGTCCTACGCCTGGGTCAGAGCAGTCTCAGGCACAGTGACAGGTTGGGCAAAGAAGAGATCCAGAGCAGCCCTGCCGAGAAGGACTTGGGTTGCTGGTTGACAAGAAGCTCAACATGAGCAGACAGTGTGCACTTGCAGCCCAGAAAGCCAACTGTATCCTGGGCTTCATCAAAAGGAGCCTGACCAGCAGGTCGAAGGAGGTGATCCTGCCCTTCTACTCTGCTCTCGTGAGACCTCGCTTGGAGCATTGTGTGCAGTTCTGGTGTCTTCAACATAAAAAGGACATGGAAATGTTGGAACAAGTCGAGAGGAGGGCCACGAAGATGATAAGTGACTGGAGCATCTCCCATACAAAGACAGGCTGAGAAAGTTGTGGCTGTTCAGCCTGGAGAAGAGAAGGCTGAGTCCTCATAACAGCTTTCCAGTATCTGAAGAGGGCCTATAGGGGTGCTGGGGATGCACTATTCATGAGAGACTGTAGTGACAGAACAAGGGGTAACGGGTTCAAACTTAAACAGGGGAGGTTTAGATTGGATCTAAGGAAGAAATTCTTTCCTGTGGGGGTGGTGAGGCACTGGAATGGGTTGCCCACGGAGGTTGTGAATGGTCCATCCCCGGTGGTGTTCAAGGCCAGGTTGGATGAATCCTTAGGTGGCATGGTTTAGTGTGAAGTGTCCCTGCTTGTGGCAGGGTAGTTGAAACTAGATGATCTTAAGGTCCTTTCCAACCCTACCTATTCTATGATTCTGTGATTTTAAAGTGTCTGCATGGTCTGGGTTGAATGCATGGGGATGGGCAATCAGGACCTCATAGCCCAGTCTGACTTCTAAGAAAAGATCTTCAAACATCCTTAACAGAGACCTAGGGCCCTAGGAAGAACAAATTTTAGAGTGTTCTTCTATGAAACTCAGCTGATCCTCAGTGAGGAAGTACGATGATGCTATATCTACTGCATGTGAGTAATGGGGAAATAGGATGATGAACTAGAGCCCTGGCTTTCTCCTAAAACATTAGTATTATGACAACATTCTCAACAACATCTATATCCTTTTTTCTCCATATTAAGATGGAATGAGGACTTTAATCATACTGCTTTCACAAAATGTGCTTGGGATGACAAAGTGTTTGTTGCTTGGAGCAATAGATTTCTTGACAAAGCAAATTTTAATTTGTAGATGCAGAGACTCGGAAGTAGTCTGCATGCATTTAGCATTCTGCCTATATGAGCAAAGACCTCCAGTGCAACTAGGAAAGGAAGATGTGGCCAGATACTTATGATCAGCTGCCATGGTTGGAGCTTCCAACATACAAAAACAATCACTTTTCCACACCACACCCTGAGTCAGTGCATATAGACTTACTTTGTGGATTTTGTTTACAGGGAGGTTTATGTACAAGGGTATGCAAAGGAAATATGCAAAGAATTATGAAAGCTGCCAGATAGGGACAAATAACTGTAGCACATGTGGAGCCCTGAATCTCAGGGAGGCAGACCTGTACCCCACTGAATGACTGCTGAACATCAGTTGAGACAGATGATTCATGCTCTTCAAGTGACCACTATGGAATTCTAAAATTGAGTCTATACCACACTGGCCAAAAGTCCCTTTTGTCTGGGCTTTGAACTATTCTGCATGTTCCTGTAACAGCAACCTCAGTTACCACTGTTTCTAACTCCAAGTTAGCCATGCTGACCATTGCACTAAATGAACTTTAGGTGATCCAATTCCCATCATATTTTCAGCTCAGGCACACTCTTCCTTTACTACCACTTGGAGTTTTCCAAATTATAGATCAGGAAGAATCACAGAGTGCATTTACAGTTACTTATAAAAATGCTCATTGTATTTTTTTTTATATTTTAGCATGTTTATTTCAGTCATAAGAAAACAGGAGAAATAAAGCAAAAATTCATTTATGGTCAAATGATAAACCAATTTATTAAAAAAAGGAAAATGCCAAAATATAAGGAAGCAAACAAACAAAATGAAACCTTTACTGTGGTTCTGTGGTTCAGACAGGAGATGGGGAGTTGTTCTTGGCACTGTTGTGTTTTTTTTTCTGAGAATTTGTTTGGGAAGCTTCTATCTCAACTATGCATTTAAGTCACAGCACATTGTAGAGGGTGCAGAGGCGAGTCATTTCTTCATCTTCATTCCTGGATTAAAGCAACCACATATGCTGGGTTTATGAGGTCAATTCATTTTTTTTTAAATCATATCTCAGTGTCCCAGGAATGCCTGAAAGCATCTTGTTTTTCATTTCACCAGTGAAAACATTTGGATTTTACTAAATCCAAACCATTTACTTAAGATGTGTTGTTACTTTGAGTATTTCCTTTGGCCAAGATTATCCAAAAATGGCTAGTGAATTCAGAAACTAGTTTTTATAAGGTATTTTTAATTCTTTTCCTGACCACATTTAGGTCTCTCTCTAAAGAATCTCAAGTGGAAAAGCAAAGATCATTAGCCAGTTTTTAAGATGTTAGTATTGTTTTCACCAAGTGCAATCATATCTGAGGAATAAATATATGCCAGCCAACACATATTGTACATGAATTCTCTTATATCTGTGGGTTTATTTTGTTTTCCTCACCAAATGAATGCAGGAGAGGTGCACTTATTCATTGCATCCTGAAATCTCATTGTTATTATTTTGACTGCTATTTATTTTATATTACAGCAGTGTACAGAGGCTCTAATCAGGAACTGGCATGAGATGCAACAGGTGGCTACTAATAGATGAGGAAAATACAAAGTAATAATACTTGACTTAGTAAGCTTCAGCCACAGTAAAACGTATCAGCCGTTGCTACCTAGAAATATAGTAAGTTGCCATAATTCTCTTCCTAAACCAAAAAGTGGTCTCAAACTAGTCAGGAAACCACTCAGAATAAGTAAAGCATGTGTTCAAGGCTAAAATAGTTTAAAGAAACCTGGCATTAATGGAAAGTTAAGAATGTGCCAATATGTTTTCCTGATATGTCTACAGTAAGAATTCAGACTATTAGTTCAAATGAGTTCAAGAAAGATTGGTTGTACGTTCTTGCATACATACTCATTACTTTATTTTTAATTGATAAACATCAGCTATTAACTTGCTTACCTCATTTGACTCACCCTATTCTGCTTTTTCTCATCCAACTTTGAGTCTCTTCTGCCTAAACCACTGCTTACAATATATGATCAAGATCAGTCTCTTTTGTTTCTCTGCTTGGTAAATGGTTTTGGTGATCTTGAGCCTGTTGCTCTCAGCAGAATTCATACAAAGTGAAGATAATAAGAAGGATGGGTAGAACTGAAGTAGAACAGAGTGTGCACATCACCGGTCTCATTCTGGAGAAGGGAAAGCAAGTACTTCCAGGGGGACACAGTAAAAGCAGCAAGACTATTTAAATTGCTTTAAAGTGATCACCAGTGATATAAAGCCATATGTAAGAGAAAAGTCTGCTTTTATCATTAACTTTCACAAAAAACAAACTTCTGAATCTGATAAAAATCTAGCAATAAACAAACCAATTTTGAAGGTATTCTGAAATTTGACAAATATATTTTGAAATACTGACATGAGACATTTTAGAGAAAACATGAGAATTAATTCAAGGTCCTTAGTTCAGATCTAGAGTTTCTATAGGAGTTCATCTATATGAAAATGACTAGGAGCTCCAGTACACAGCAAGACACTTTAGTTATGATTGCATTATTTTGTTTACAGATGCTTACTTTGCTTGCCTTTTCCCCAACACCAAACTACTTGGAAGTCTTGAATCATGCTCTATAGTGTTTTTCTCTATTAAAAAAGGAGTAGTGGTAGAGGAGTTATATGTTCCATTATATTTGCAACTGTATTTTGGACATCAGTTACAGCACCAAATGTCAAACTGTGGAAGATATTTTTGCAGCAGCATCTGGTTCTTCACAGATCTCCAGATGCTGCTATATTGGTGGTTTTGGAGTTGTTTCTGGTTCAGTTATTTTGGGACATGAATTGTTTGACTGTTTTGTCCTCTCAAAAGCTGTTTTCTTTTGATTTAAGCTATAATACTTGAGATTAGACATACAATCCGTATAGAATTGTTTTATACCATAAAAAAACCTAGGAAGTTAGACAAAGCATTCTACTATACATGACTTATGCAGTATCCTTTTTATGCATTTTATTTAAAGATATAGTCTGCTGTACTCTTGGAACGTTTCAGAAAACAGGGATCTGTAACTATTAAACAGCAGTAGCAAAGTGCTTAAACAGCAATGAGACTTAAACAGGAATTAGTGTAAAAGCCATTGTGGTCATACTGCTGGCAAAAATAATGCTATTCTTAGTAATGGGAAAACAGATGATGCTTTAAAATCCAAACCACAAAAAATGTAAAATAAGGTGTTTGGACTCATCTGTGGATTTGGTCCTCAGCAAGAAACTGTGGGAAGTTACATTCACAAGGAAGAGAGCAGAGCAGGACTCATGGACAAGGGCAAGCACAACTAGCATAAGTCTTTGGCACTTTTGGTGCCATGATAGTTCCAATGTCAACATGACATTCGATGCATAGGATATCTAGCACAATGATACACTCATTTCTTTTTAAATATACATTTCAGAAACATCACATTCTGCTCACAATTTTCATTCCACAGCTCATCAGTAAGGCTATAGAAATGCACTATGTGCTACAGAAAAGCTATCTTAGACTGTTTGAGAGAGTCTTTAAAAAATAAAAGAATTGTTTGATATATCTTTTTGCCTGCAAAGCCACATCCTTTCATCAGAGTGAGGCAAATAGAAGAAGAATAAACATTTTTTGTGACATAAAAGATTTTCTAGATTACACCAAACTAGATTTCTTGTCCTTATTAATGTTGTTATTTAAAATACCTGATGTCTTGGACCTTTTTAGAAATTAAATACAATCTGGTTCACATAGGGAAGATTATCATCTGTTGTTTCTCCCAGCTCAACCTCAAAACAAAAAGAAACTTTTTTTTTTTTTTCTGCTATTATGCAAAAGTTTTTGGCTTTTTGACTCTTAAGTAAGGATTTCATGTATCCAAATGAATACAGTTGTATATGACTCTCAGCCATCAGCAAGTATGACACTATGGTAAAAATTGTGGGGTTTGAGTAAAAAAGTAAAACTTTCCTTGAAGTGTTAATTCTCTTCAGAGATAAGTGCTCATAGAAAAGAAAATTTAGTCAAAGTTATATGATGAACTGACCAAATGCTATCACATGAGCTTCTAATTCATCAAATGCTCCAGCAGTTCATCACAGTGATGTTTGGCAAGGCTCCATTTTTATGCTTGCAACTATTTCAAGCTATATCATCTTGAACTCCAGTATAAATGTGGCTCCAGCCAGTGGTATATACTTGCATGTGTGTGTGTTCCCTTACATGTGCATGCAGACAACATTTGAATATATTCACAGCTTGGGGGTTGCTGTTAAGTTCAAGATCTTTTTTTCTGAAATGAAAATGGTGAATGAACGAAGACATAGTGGCTTATGGACATGGTCAAATTACACAGCAATGGAAAATCCTGAAGGTCAAAACCAGACCTTTTTCTCTGTAGCCCTTAACCACACAAAATGTAATTCAAATAGCAATCTTGAATGTGACAATCACATGCTTTTTCTGAAGAGAGAAACAGTTTGTGGGGAGTTTAACAAGAAAAATATTTTCAGAATACCAGACAGAAATAGTACTGCAAAACACCCTACTTGAGGTTTAATAAATAACCATTAAAGTTGCTTGACAGATTCCTACAAGTTTCTAATAGGCTTTAGATGAGGACATCAGTTATAACCCAGTCAATGCAATTTATATTTTTAAGAGACCTGATGATTAGAAACAGACATTTTTTCAAAGCAAAAGACAAAATATGAAACAACGTCTTTTCCATGTCTCTCCCACAGCCTATCATCCAACATCATTTTCTGTCATCATGCAAAGTACAAACAGGAGTATTTAAGATAATCTTTTGTATTATTTTATTCCAAGAGTAAAGCAGCAGACTATCTGATGATGGCTTAAAATTCATATTTAATGAAAATATTACTTCTGGGGAAAACAAATACAGAAGCACAAAAATAGTTCAAAAGAAAAGATAAAGTTAAAATAAGGAAGGTGCATAGAAAACAGAACATACAGACCATAACAAAAGTAGAAACAAAACACTACTATTTTAATTCATATCAGATGGCTATGCATTAATGACACCATAAATATGAATTCCTGATGTCTGAAACAGACTATAGACACAGTAATTCTTTAGAAATAATTTGTAAGGGTATTCACAGACACAACTTTAGTCTTCAAGGATGATAAAATTATAGTTTCACTGCTGGAATATGTTTAAAGAAAGAATTTGAAAGAAGAAAGTAGGTATGAGACTATTATTTCCCAGGCAGAAAACTAATCTATATGTAACCCCCAAACCATCAGCACCATCATGTATTCTATTAAATACATTGATGTAAGTTCAAGTTTTTTTTTTCTGAAACTATCTACACTTATACATTAGGATAAGAATGTATTTAAAGCATCTATAGTCATTGAGGCATAGATTTGCATTTAATACCTTTGCTGACCTGGAGGCAGCAAAACAGATAGCAAAGTTACATTACAAGAAGAATGGCAGCTATAGAGAATTTCTAAGTAAAAAGAAAGAAAAGAGTGATAATGTTCATATGGAAAAATTAGTAAAGTACATGTGAGAACATATTTGTTCTGTTCTGTACTTCCAAATTCTGAAAATGCCTCAAATTGAAATTATTTTAGGAATATGAGGTGTCTGTACTTCATTTTGCTTTCTGAATTAATCAATAAGATTTGCACAAGGAAAAAGAGAGGCAAATTTGAGCCCTATGGGTATATGCTTAAAGAAAACATATTTACAATACATTTAAAAAAAATTATTCTATAATTTGCACCCAAAAATAGCAGCAAATTTAATACAGCTTGTTAATAGGGATTACCTAATAAAAGCAAATTGCTGAAGCAAGTATACAAGCATTTAAAATATCTAAATTAAAACAAATCTTCATTGAAATAATTTCTGGTTTTCTCTCCTGCTGCTTCCAACACTAGCTGAACAAGCAAGACATTTTATCTTTCATTGCCTCAATTTCCCCATCTGCTCAATGAGTCTTATGGTATTTATAACCCTGGAAAGTCCTTTATGATCAGCTGACAACAAGACATTAGATAGCTGCTAGACTATGCTAGACAGTATGGCTTCCCACTATGTGATATTCTCTATGGAGAACATCTGTACTCTTAATCATAATGATAAATGCAATATTTCAGGTTGCTGAGCAAAAGAAGTGCTACGTACAATAGAATTACAGTCATTTGCATTCCATCAACACCCACAATGTGCTAGCCACTGTTCTTACATATACACATACAGTCAGACAGGCCCTGAAGACCATGTTTATAGGAAGTGGCAGCAGTGTCTTAATCACACATCAGTAATTTACAGCATCAGAGACAACAGCATGATCTATGCTGTTAGACATAATACATCCTAAGCATGCTACATCTGTTCAGAGACAAGCCTAGAAAAGCCTTTTCATTTATGGAGATGCAGAATCTGAAGAACTGTGCTTAGAAGTACTTGTAAATATATAATTATAAAGAATAACAAATGCTAATTAATAACACAGATTCCTAAAAATTGTATTAACTCACCATTATATGTGAGACCACATAATTGTATAATAAAAGTCAATCAGTCTTAAAAATTCATCTGATAAATGAAATTGATAATGAAGAGTGGGAAATGGAGTTACAAAGACTCAGCCTTGTTTTTTCACATATTCTTGGTTTAGATGGTCTGTATGACCATTTTGCAAGTAGAAATATGTTTCGCAAAAGGGAAGCAGAAGCACAGATTTGTAGCATTAGCTCAGCTATTATCAACTTACAGAGAGCATTTTGTGAACAGTTCAGTTCTAGTGATTTTTTATCGGGGACTGTAAAGGCTTCTTGTTAAAATTTACTTTCTATTGCTCACAGTTATTCTGTTTTCAAATCAAGGGCATGTTCTGCCTAAGGGAAAAATAGGCCTTGCATATATACTCTCCATTACTAATTAGAGATTTGATTCTCTCCAAACAATATTGAGTAGAATGCAGCTTCCAACACAGAAAGGCTTTTGTTGAACTTCTTTTTTTAAAAGCAAATATTAGTAGAAGATGAAGGAAAAAAAAAAAACAACACAAAACCCACAAAACCAAAACCCCAAAATAAACAAAAACCAAGCAAACAAACCCCAAAATGCAAACAATAAGAAAGCAACATTTCCTTTAGATCAATGAAGCAATGAAAATCACACAGGAGCTCCAGTTTCTCAAAAGCAATCACAAAATATTCTCTTAAACTCATGGAAGCATGAGGAATTGAGGAAGAAATGAGCTTCTTAATGCTGAAAACTTTCAAGCAGAACCAGAAGAGTATCTAGGGTGATTTGTCAAACTGTATGAAACACCCTTCTCTGACAACATATTTTGAAAAAGAAAATATGAAGGATACGCAGATGCTTGACATTCAACAAAGTGTATTGCCTTTGTGAGAGAACAGTGTCATTATAGAGATTTGCAAACTTTTTCTTAAAATTTATTTCTACATAACTCCTTTACCAGTAATTTCTATATTTATACTCTGTCATATGCAAAAGGTAGGTTGTCTGCTAACTATATTTTTTTTAATTACATTGCAAATTCCTTTTTTTTTTTTTTTTTTCTTTTTTTAACCCTTCTTTTTCTTTTTTTTTTCTCTT
>NDXB01020629.1:42103-61510 GCA_002631895.1 Agapornis roseicollis
AGCCCTTTTTCCTGGGTTCAGCAATAGCAGTCATTTTTCTCCTTCTTAGTAGCTGGTGCAGTGCTGTGCTTTTGACTTTCAGCCTGGGAAAAGCACTGATAACACCAATGTTTTTAGTTGTTGCTAAGCAATGTTTACTCTGACCAAGAACTTTCTGAGTCTTATGCTCTGCCAGGGAGGAGGTGAAGCCAGGAGGAAGAAGAGACAGGACACCTGACCCAAACTAGCAAAAATGGTATTCCATACCACAGCACATCATGCCCAGGATATAAACGGGGGCAGTTAGCCGGAAGGGCTAGATCTGTGCTTGGTTGGGCTTGGTATCGGTTGGTGGCTGGTGAGCAGTTGTATTCTCTTCTCTTTTTATTTCCCTTATCATTATTATTATTATTATTATTGGTGATACCAGCAGTGGTTTGTGTTATACCTTAGTTACTGGACTGCTCTTACCTCAAGCCCATGGGAGTTACATTCTTTCAATTCTCTTCCCTATCCCTCCCGGAGAGGAGGAAGCAAGTAAGAAAGGAGTGAGTGAGCAGCTGCATGGTTCTGGGTTGCCAGCTGGGTTTAAACCACAACCCCCTTAGACAAAGACTTATTGGTCAAACAGCTTGCAAATTTACACTGAATCATGATCCATGCTTTCTGTTTCTGCCACACAAAGAAACAGCAGCAATCATAACAGTAACATGGCAATATTTTGCTTCCTACACATTACTCTAATTACAAAAACTCATTGTTAAAATATACCCACTGAGGTAACACAAGATTTAGGGAATGACCTCTATTTTCTGAGTGGATTAGAGTCTCAGTACTAGAAATCTGTGGACTTGGGTTACAGGGCATTTTCATAAGGAAATGTTAATGAAATATGTAATCTTTAATACCAGTGAAGTTGACCGGAAGTGAATATTCACCCATATTGCTTTGAAAACATGAATATTGCAATGGAAGTATAGGCATTCTCTTTGTTTAACAGGGCATTATTAACCACATTAAACACAGAAATCTCAATTCATTTTACAAATTATAGGATATGAAAACACTGGGAACCTCAGTAAACAGGGCCTTTGAAGTCATAAGCAGGGGAAAGTTATAAAACTTCCTTGGGAAAATGACCAAATATTTACTGTAGCGTATTGCTCAAACTTACATTATTTTTACAGGCCAGAAAGCAACAGTAATTTTTTTAAGCTCTTGTTGCAGTAGCAGGACATGCTCTTGCTTTCATAGCTTCCCCTCTCAGGTGGTTGCCATATGTTTGGCTTCCATGCGAAGGTATATTATTTCATGACTTACCTTTCTGGCACATAGTTTGGTTGAGAATGTGGAGATTTCTTTTAGAATTAGAATGTTTAGCCATTCTGCAGAATAAATATAAACCAGCATAGCAGAGTCTAAACTGGGGATTACAGAAGAAGGAGGAAATAACTGAAGAAACAGTCCAGATCCAGATTCTGGCCACTTCTCAGAAGCTTTATACCAGCCTGGAAGCATAGAAGTAGATACCAACATGCACTGAGGGACTGTCCCAAAATACTTCTTTAGAAGGGGATTTTTAGTTGCAAAGATATCTATTAAAAACCTCAGAAACTCATGCAAGGTATTTACAAGTCTCAGTACTGGCTAGGTCCAAGCCTTCAGAACCAGACTTATGACTGCAAGTCCGTGAGTTGTCCTTTTCACCACTAGTAAGTTTTAGAGCCAAAATAGCAACCTACCCTCCAGCTACAGAATATCTTTTCTAAGTTAATCACATTAAAATCTTTCCTGAGCTCTAAAAGTTTCAGTCAACTTGTTTATTCATTCAGATTTTTGGGACCTCTCTGGGACCGCAAGCAAGCATGGCCAGAAAATCCCTGTGAGAGTCTGACTTTATGGTATTTACCATCTGGCCAGAAGGAATTACAGAAATCTAGAGATGTTTACAATCAAGAAGTTTGCTTAGCAAGAGAACTTATGAATGCTTTCACTAAAACCATTCGTCAGCCTTTTAAAGTTTCGCCCTCACTAGAATAGAAATTAACTCAATTCATGCTGAAGACAAAAATAAAGGCACTAGTGTAAAAATAAATTCCTAGTGCTGTATAGAAACACAGCAAGGTTAAAAAGTCCTTTCTTTCAATGCATGAGCAGGTAGTGTCTGGGGTAATATTTTCTTCTGTGAAATATGCGCAGTTGCTTACCTGTTTCTCCTAGCCCTGTATTTTTAAGTTTTCTTGTTTCACCCACCTCTGAGTTACTCGGAGACAATAAATGAAAACTGTAAACTGTTCTGTCCTTTTCTTCTGCATTTCCTATCTATGCTGCTGTTTAAATGAAATAATTTTCATTGTCCCATTCAGAAGAAAGGAATCAGAAACTTCAGAAAAACTGCCAATATGCACCATGTTCTATTGGCTCTTACTGCTAAACCAACTTCTTCTGATGGGTTCATCACAGAGGACTGTGAGCCACATACATGCAGTGGTCAGCTGTGCTAACCTCCATGGGACAGATTTTAACAGGGACAGATTTTATGCAGACTCCAAACCAGCTGCTAGTTCATATCATCAGCACATTTGGCTCTCTATATCCTGAATTTTCCTTTTAGCAGCTTAGCTGCTGGGTACATATGCAAGACTAAGCATGGGTCACCTCCTCATGAGATATCAGCTATACCTTTCATAGCCTTAATGATAAAATAATAGAATGGTTAGGGTTGGAAAAGAACTTAAGATCACCTAGTTCCAGCCCCCCCGCCATGGTCAGGGACACCTTATGCTAGACCATGTTGCCCAAGGTTCTGTCCAGCACTGCCAGGAATGGAGCATTTACCACTTCTTTGGGCAACCTGTTCCAGTACCTCATTAACCTCACAGTAAATAATTTCTTCCTTCTCTATAACCTGAACTTCCCCTGTTTTAGTTTAAATCCATTCCCACTTGTCCTATCGCTACAGCCCCTGATGAAAAGTCTGTCTCCGGTATTCTTGTACGCCTCCTTCAGAATGCTGCTACGAGGTCTCCACACAGCCTTCTCTTCTCCAGGCTGAACAGCCCCAACCTTCTGAGCTTCATATGGGAGGTGCTTCAGAACCTTACCATCTTAGGTGCTCTCAGCTCCTTATGATCCTCATGGCCCTCTTCTGTACTTGCTCCAACAGCTCCTTGTCCTTCTTATGTTGAGGACACCAGAGCTGCACACAGTTAATGTGAGTCTTAAAAATATTTTCCCTATTTTTTTGTACTTGAAACAGTACTTTAGTCTGTCTGGGGAAACAGTTTTTCATCCAGAGCAAAATAGCTCCGCTGCTAGCAATTAAGTTTCTGATTAAGCTACTGATTTCAATAAAGGCAGAATCTCTACCTAGATGTACAGTGTATGGAAATGACAAAATTAATCTGGTGGCCATTGCAAGCTTAATATTTCTGGTAAGAAATACATAATTTATGCTTAATTTACAATGGTAATCTACATTCAATAATAATCTATATAATAAATAATAATCTATATAATCAATAATCTAAAAGCTCTTTTGACACAGTCAGTATTTCCTGTATGAGTCAGAGACACATCATCTTCTTGAAGATTATTTTCTGTATTTCTTCTTAATATTTTTCTTTTTCTTCTATCGAATACTTTCAGGAACAGCCATTCTTTGTAGAATTAGTTGTAATGCTTAAACAGATCTCCAGTCTCTTTGTAAAGTCAGATTTTAACTCCCTCTCTGGATTTACATCTTCATCCTTCAAATATGCTAAAGCAAGTAATTTCTCTTACTCATTTAGATGCATAGTTTTATTGATTTGCAAAAAGCACTAGTGAGGAAATATTCTTGAGCAATTAAGTATTTATGAAAGGAGAGCATTGGCACTATTATAAAAAGTCTGAAAATAAAACCTTAGCATCATAACAGGTTATCAGCACTTCTTTCTTCAAAAATCTAGAAAGTAAACAGATAAACTTACTATTATCACCTTGTTCAATAATACAGGATTTTGCATTATGTTATCACTTTAGCTCAGCAAAGAATTTAAAATTAGTTTAATTCATGCTGAAATGCTTTTCTGAGTCAAGGCCTAGTGGATAATCCATAATTCACAGATATAGTGAAAGGTTAGGTATTTGAGCTCAGCTTGATGTCTAGACTTTCAAATTGCACACAAAAAGTTTACTTAAAGACAAAAAAGTATCTTAAGTATTCAGAAGACTGCTTCTTTATACAGTTTAATATAAATTAACTTCTCCATATACTGCATTCACTAGAGTTTTATATTTTCCTCATAAACCCAGTAATAAATAGATACACTGGAGGGAAGGAATGCCATCCAGAGAGACTTGAACACACTTGTGAGGTGGGCAGATGCCAACCTCATGAAGTTTAACCATGACAAGTGCAAGGTCCTACACCTGGGTAGGAGCAATCCCAGGCACAGCTACAAGTAGGGCAGAGAAGAGATTCACAGCAGCCCTGCTGAGAAGGACTTGGAGGTGGTGCTCAATGAGAAAACGAACATGAACCAGCTTCAGTGTGTTCTTGCAGCCCAGAAAGCCAACCGTATGCTGGGCTGCATCAAAAGAAGCATGACCAGAAGGTCAAAAGAGGTGATCCTGCCCCTCTACTCTGCTCCCATGAGACCTCACCTGGAGTATTGTGTGCAGTTCTGGTGTCCTCAGCATAAAAAGGACATGGAGCTGTTGGAATTAATGCAGAGGAGGGCCACAAGGATGATCAGGGGACTGTAGCATCACCCATTTGAAGACAGACTGAGAAAGTTGGGACAGTTTAGCCTGAAGAAGAGAAGGCTGAGTGGAAACCTCCTAGCAGCCTTCCAGTATCTGAAGGGGGCCTATAGGGGTTCCGGGAAGGGGTTCTTCATTAGGAACTGTAGTGACAGGACAAGGGGTAATGGGTTCAATCTTAAACAGGGGAGGTTTAGATTGGATATAAGGAAGAAATTCTTTATTATAAGGGTGATGAGGCACTGGAATGTGTTGCCCAGAGAAGTTGTGAGTGCTCCATCCCTGGTGGTGTTCAAGGCCAGGTTGGATGAAGCCTTGGATGGCATGGTCTAGTGTGAGGTGTCCCTGCTTATGGCAGGGGGGTTGGAACTAGATGATCTTAAGGTCCTTTCCAATCCTAACTATTCTATGATTCTATTATTCTACTTTTGATTTCAAATGCTGTGATACTTTTTGTAATAATATATGTTGTCCAAAAGGGATTGTGAATATGTTGATTACCAAAAGCATCTCGTGGGAGCTTCCATAACAATGAACTAATGACTTTCTGGCTTCTCACAAGAAAGTGAGAAGAACCTATCTCTAATATCTGTGTTTACTGTCTATTTTTCATGCAACATAGCAACTTGGTTAACTTAATGAAATATTTTGTTTCTATCATATGTAGAAAAATCCAACTTGTTATGTGTATGGGTTTAGTGGCACCTAATGAAGCCATTAATTAGGAAATTTAAGAATGTATTATTTTGAAACACAATGCAATGCTGCTTTTAATATTCTTTCTTCAACTCCTTCCTCAAATGAAAAATTTTGAATAACTTAAATATTGTCCTAGAGTCCGTACCACTTCTGATTTTTTTTTAACAAATTTACCTTCTTACATGTTTTGATCTCTCATTACCCAACTGACACAGTTGCAATGATAAATTTGGCTTGGAAATAGAGATCTGCAAGTTGAATTTCATTTCAAGCTCTGCTGATGGATCTCTTCCTTTCTCCTGTGGATATAAGTTACTTATATTGTCCCTGCTATTAGAGTACCTGTCTGCCTTATAGTCTTCAGCTTATTTATCCTCACAGTCCTGCAGAGAGATTTTCTTGAACAGAAAAATTGAGCACAAAGGAATCAAACATCAATTTAAGGTCACAATAGTGGCCCTTCACTACAATGGAGGGGAATCACATCTAATTCTGCCCTACTGAGTTACTGAAGACTATAATTATTGTTATACTGTTTTAGTATTCTCTCTTTGCTTTCTGTATCCGACTCTTAATTTAACTCCTGAAAGTTTTCTGTGTTTACTTTTCCTTTCTTCATCTCTATTACACACTCCATCTGGCAATCTGGCCTGCCCCTGAAACCAGAATTCTTCTTGCCCAGGTGTGTACTTGGCTCAATCCTTTCCTATAACTAAAAGCACCTGCCATTTATTTCCCTTGTTCTGGATAGTAATTTTTTAAGGTATAAATACAGCTCAGGTTTGTTCCAAAGTATTACTTGCCTTTCACAAGATACCATTTTATTTCAAGACAGGCTGTGAAAGGACACTATTTAATAAAGATCAGTAGCAAGAAGGCTGTTTTAGAGGAGCATTTAGGTTATCCTTCACACATCGGAGAAGAAATGGAATAAAAAGTCTTTTCTTTCTAAAAATCTTCAGCTCCAGCCCATGTAATACGCAACAGTAATCTGGATGGCCATACACTCAAGGATATTTAGTATGTTTCTAGCCATTTTGGAGATCAGTGTTACAGTGTGGTCATGACCATCTGCATTGGTGCAATGCAATGCAGTGGGGTGGCCAGGTGAAATGAAAACCCATCAGAGCAACATCATGAACAAAGGCATCAACAAATCTGTGGAGGCTTATGATAACAGGGAAGGTTTCAGTCCACCTGTTAAGGAGTGTGCTTTAGTGAGTAGATGAGTAGTTAAAACTGCAGCATTGAGGGAGAAGTAACTTCTGGCTTAACCCAGATCTGCTGGAGCCAGAATAATTTTTCTGGCCATGCCCTATTTAGATGCACACGGAAGGATGTCTATGAGTCTCTGAACGCTGAAATACAAAAATGCTCTCAGCATTTTGGAATTTCAGGCTTAATTGTGTTCTTATCAATGTGAAAACTACATTTAACTGAAAGCTGATTTTTTAGGATCCCAGTCTCCTTTCCCGTGATACCCCTGCATTATAAACTCTGAAGCTGTGTGTGCTCTGTGCTAGAATAGTTACCTATGCTCAGATAAGCTATTTTTATGAACTGTGGGATGGAGAAAAAATGCCTATGGCAAGTCATAAAGAAACTCTCATGGTCAGAATTTATCTGAACTTGGGTAAAATTGCAATCACTACTGACTAGAATTTAAATAGAAAAAAAGACTGAATAAAGCAGAAGCTTAATAAATATTTCAGAAATGTGGTCCTAGATACTCAAGTCTCCTCAGAAAAATAAAATTTGTGTTCTTAACCAGGTACAGGCTTTCAAACATTACTGATAATATATTTTGGCAAGGTTTTCTACAAAGTAGGATAAAGACCAAAAAAGATTCTGGACTTCAAGGTCATTATCTTAGATTGAAAACATTTTTTAGTTAAAAAGCATTAGAGGATTAGATGTTAAACTATAGAGCTGACAGAAACATTGTTTATTTCATTTGCGTTTCTTTTAATAATTATAATGGGATATTACTATAGCAAACTCACTTCATAATTTAATGGTTCCAGACTTCAAAATTATCCTACAGCTATCTACAGCTAATTAGTCCTCAGAGTTTATTGATTAAACTTATTTATATTGTGTAGGTCCACTGAGGTTCAACCATCTTGTCTGTGTGGCTGGAAAAGAGTTGAAGGAAGAACCAAAAAACATATTGTTGTATTCTCTCCTCAACTCCATTTAGTAAGTTGCTAATATAACAGAGATTCCAAGGTTAATAGAATATGTCTTGTTTAATAAGTTTTGTTAATTTTCCACAGTCAGTTCATATGTACAGAATTAAACAGATCAAACTGGATAGGTTTAGCTAGCCCAAGTACTTAGTAAGGAACATTAGCTGCCAAAGGCACTAGGCACAGAGGAATCCTTCTAATGCATTTACATATAGTTTATATCCATTAACTGATTAGATGAAATATCATAAGACCCTAAGGTACTTGTCTTCAAGCAGAACCATCAAGCATATTTGCATACAGAATGTCATTTTAAAAGACAGACAAGATGATTTCTGGTTGCTGCATAGTTGGGAGAAGAAAACTAAGATAAAACAGAGGAACTGAGAGGAGCAGGGACTGGAGTATCCTATGACAGGAGTGCTCCCTGAAAAAGGGTGTCACTAGCTCTCAAATCCAACATGTCCTAAAAGCAAAGATCAGTCTTGGGAACCTTCAGCAGACTGATTTCACAACAGCCTGTAGACCTGATTCCAGCTGTAGACTCCAAACTCTTTTCTTGAACCCAGTTCACGGCACTCAGATGAGAGCCAGTTCAACATGTCCAGAACAAGGTTTTCCAGCATACCTTCTGGATGGAAAAATATTTATTTCTTTTTTCTTTTTTTCTTTTTTTTTCCCCCCTGTGATTAATACTTTCCAGATTCACCTGTTAAGTCCTGCTGAAGAAATCTTTCTCCAGTCACTCTGGTGGAGATTTTCACATTGATTTCAACATGTAATTAATTTCTCTGATAATCTTTCAGCAGACATGAAAAGATAACACATTTAATATATCTAATACAGATGCATGGTTAAGAACAGCCATCCTTGCCATGCCTATGAAGTTGACTGCAGTGTATCATAATACCTTTATTGTACCTGCTAATCTACTGGCAGATCAACACAAATGTGAATGAGACAGGAGAACAGCTAATCATGTTTCTGAGAAAAGATGAAGTTTACGAATCACTTGGGATTTCAGCAACCAACACAGTGTAGTACAGCTCACTGGAAGACAGAAGGGCACTGGTTAGTTGTCACTAGAACGTATTTCATACACATTTCCTCAAACCTGATTTATAGCACTACCTTAATGATATCTGCAAAATTTTTGAGAGATGCTTATACTTTTGATTTCTCTTTTTAAAGTTGTAAAGATTTGCACATAAAACAATTTGTCCAGAAAGATTCATGAGTGCAAGTGTCATGGAAGTGCAGGAAGTTTCAGGCTAAGACTGTTCAAATTTTTCTGCTTAGAAGCAAAATTTATAACACATGTAAGAAAAAAAAAAAGGTGGTCAATTTTGATAGGTTATGAAAGATGATCAAAGCACAATTTAGAAGAGTCATTTATGAACAACAAACACTATTAAATTTCTGCTGAGCTGATAAAAAATAGATGGGGAAGGGAGGTGAGGGACTAGAAATACAGACATTAATATCAACAAGCAGCTGTCACATCTGACAAGCCAGATATTTGCTTTTTGAACAATTTTTTTGAAGTTCAACTCCAAGCAGATACTTTGTGGAGAAGTGGTCTTTTGGAGTTGAAGGTTTCCAACACTTATGGGCCGTAACCAAACAGGGCCGTATTATCTAGTGGCTGGACTCAGAAATGAGCAGTTTAAAATATCATGTTAAGACTCATCAAGATCTTCAAAATATTTCTCATGCTGATGTTGACATTTCAAGTGCATAAATTCCACTGCTACTGAAGTTCAACTGTCATGCCAATAAACTTGTAGCTTTCCATTAGCTAATATTTCTTAGGTGCCTAATTCTCTTCCTACACAGTGTATGGAACAAGAATCCCACTCCCAGCTGTTCCTGCTGGGGAAAAAGACATGTGAAGGCAAGAAATTGATAAATGAAATTCCAATATTGTTTTATTTGCTACATAGGTATTTAAGGTTACTGCTTTTCTGTTCCTGTATCTGAAGATTTGTCTAAAAAATGTTTGAGATTGCTTTGAAAAATTAGGTTATCTTAATTATATGTAATCTTACTGATTTTGTGAATAATTTTCACCACTGCAAACTTCAGGTCAACATTGATTTGACTGTGCATTTCCAGAATTTGTTTCATTCTATACTGCAAAAGCACACTTATGGATTTACTTTTCTACCCCTTTGAAAGGTTCATTTTTATGTTTGCTTTTGGCAGAAGCAATCTATTTTTAAGCATCAAATCTCAGCTTGGTAATAGTGCATTAAGTAAACTCACATGAATTGAACTACGAGCATTAATTAAACACAGATTATTTTAGGAAACATAAAAATCCCTTTGGCTTAGTTTGGCCTAAATGAAACAGTTCAACCTACACCCACCTAAAGCAGGGAGCACGAGAGATGCATTCAGGATTACAGACCTCTCCTTTCCATTTCTTCTGCCTCTCTTCCTTAGCTGATAGCTCTTGCAGGTTATGCTAATGTTGTCATGGCCCATGACTGCCTTCATGGAACTAAAAACATCAGCTGGAGTGAAAGATTTCTCTCTGAAAGGCCATTTGAGATGTCACCTGAGAGTAACAAACAGAACTCCACTGTGTTTTCTGACTTAGAGTATTTGTGAACTTCTGAAAGAACCATGGAGAGATGTACAACAGGGTATAGCTGAGCCATAGCATTTCTATTAGAAATAGAAGTCTAGGTCTAGGGAGTTAAAATAAAAGGGCTGAATAGACTTTGGTAAAAACTCTGAGAAAGAGGCCAGGAAAGCAAAAGGCATTTGGAACTGGGCCATCTTCCAAAGGCAAAGCAGTAGTGATTGATGATTAGCAAGAAGACCAATATACAATCTTCATATTTATGTGAGTATTTTGCTATAGGGTATTATTTAGCTCTTTATTGCGTATGGAGTCTACATGTTGAAAAAAGCCTAAGAAGCATTTGGTTATTATTCATTACACATTGGGCATTTTCCCAGGTTTTTATTGGGTGATGATTCTTCAGCATTCTCCCAAACACCAGATGTACCCCTAAAAGGCAAGATGTCAGTATCATTGACAAAATGCACTGCACAGAAGTTGACAGCATTTCAGTATCCCTCCTGCAGTGTAACATATTGATGCCTGGGAGCCAGCTACCTGCCCTCTCGTTAGCACAAGGGAACTCACTAGCAGTGTCAATGCTAGACAGCAATGAGCATGACGGGGAACTGCCTGGGGGATACATACCATTAACAAGGTGCCCTTTCTTACCAACAGTTTGCAACCACTGGGTGATCCAATGAATGTGGTAGGGGCAACCTCTGACTTCAGATTGCCTAGAGACATTCTTATTGTTCTTGTCTTAAAACATCACAAGTATGATGTCTCAAGACATTGCCTTGCACATACTGTACTCTCTTATAAATGTTTCTAAAAGCATTAATTGATCTATCAGTACCAATTAATTAGAAGGCTGCTTCACAGTAACTCAATGTGTTCGATTCATTTTGTAAGCATAACATCTCCTTATATCTTCATTTGATATTAACAAAGATGTATTTCCAATAAGGATTGTATTACAAGCAAAAAGACCTTTCCAATTTAATGCAAATTTGGAAACCAGAATGAGGTGAATAGAACAGTATTCATAACATAGTGCCATTGCAATTGATTTGTAAACACTCTCCTAGCATTACAATGTTGACAGGTTAATGGATTTATAGCATACTGGAAGGTGAGACACCAGAACAAACACTTAAGACATTCAGATAAGTTTCAAATGATTCATATTTTGCAGTGTTTGAGATGACCTGTCAAATTTTTTTCCATGTTACCTGTATTCTCCTATTTTAGATTCAGCTAAGGAAGGCCTTCTCTGTGTTCATCATACCCTCTTCTGTTTCAAAACAGACATAGACTAAAGCATTTGCTGAATTGCATCCAATATTTTATGGAAGAGAAATAGTTCAGCCTTGTGATTATTCAACCCTTCCAAAGAGGATTTTTCAGTTTTAAGGCTTCTTTTTTTTTTTTTTTTTTGGTAATCTGAACAAACATACAAAAATATCCTATATTTGCAAGCTTGTCTCTGGCTAACTCAATATGTGGCCTTTCATATATCACTTTGCATAAAAGTTACTGACAGCTTTTCTAGAGTCAGAAAGAAGGGCTGGCTCTGCAGGATTGTTGGTTTAGAGGAAGCCTCTTTGCAAAGCACCCTTCCCAGGAAAACAAACACTTAAGTAAATCACTGCCATTTACAGGATGAACTTTATACCCAAAACTCAAGTGGATTTTAAATCTGCTTGAAGCAAATATACTTCAAAACTTGAAGGTATAATTAAATGGCTTAGGTTGGGATGAAACTGACCTCATGGTAATTCTACTATTAATGAATTTTACTAACCCCTGAAGATTTTCACATCAGAGCTGGGTCAGCTGATTTAGTTGGGATAATTTCTTTCCATTTATTTTCTTATTTGTCAGGTGGAAGAAACTCTATAGAAAACCTTGTATGTTCATTATTTCAAGAAAATAGTTGACATTCTGAATACTTTCTAAATTTAATGGATCTCTCCACAACTGGCATTCATTCACAATGTCTATTGAGGGTACTACATTCACAACAGCACAAAATTGAAAACAACTCTTGCTGGTATAGAATCATAACACATGATGTAATGACATTTAGAAAATACTCATTAGGAGAAGAAATAGCAGAAGAGATATGTTATGCTACATCTTGCTTTTCATGGTTATATTTAGTCTTTTACCAAGCATTGTATTTGAAGATGGGAAAAAAAAAAATAAAAAAAAAATAGAAGTTTGCAAAGCAACCGATTTCCATGATGAATTTGATCAAACACTAATAGACCATTGACAGATGTGCTATAAAAGGAACAGGGTCAAGTGACATAGCTGGATTGAGGATGTATAGTGGGTCAATGGCAGAAGTAAAAAAAGGACCCAGTACAAGATGGGGTGCCTGGCAGTTTCACAGTTGCCTTCTATTTCCTGGAATTTCGCTTTAATAATCTAACATTGAAATTCAATTTGGATGACTTAATGTCCTGCTAGTCTTCAGCAAGTGATAGTCAGAAACTGTAAGATTTCTGCCTTTGAATGCCAGCTGTCTATTACAGGGTAAATTGTAGAGGGTAATCTGGAATGAGAATTTGATCTATAATGACAGTTTCCAAGCCCTGCTGCTTTTAGGGAGCATTACACAGCCTCCATGAACAGTGGTTATACTCAAGTAGAAAGCCTCCTGCCTGCTCTGCATCTCAGGGAAACCAGGTCCTATTCTAAGAAAATTTAATTCTACTACCTCTCTTTTCTGTCAGGAAGAGAGCTTCCTGAACCTATTAAGCTTAACAGAGGAAATACAGTAGTGTAACCAGAAAGGCTTGCCAATGACGTTCTGGTAATTTGTACATTGGTTTATTAGGAAGGTTGCATCTTGCTCTACTTTTGAGACACTCAAATAAACTGTAGAGATATTTTGGGTTGTTTTTGTTGGTTTTTTTCTTTTTTTTTTTCTCCCTTCTAAAAGGACAGCATTAAGAAAGGATACTGTAAATTAGTTTCATAAAAGAGGGGATATTTTTACATATTTGTATATTAATATTCCAATTCTTCTGTTTAACTATTGAAATTAATTTCCTTTTTTTAAAGATAAGTAAACTGGGAGTTTAATTTCAATCTGGAAATGAGTTTTCCAGCCTTCTGTGACAATTTCTGGAGATTTTGGAAAAATACTTGTTTCTAACTTCCACCATCTTGTGCAGGATTTGGATCTGCAGATCTCACACTTTGTACAGGCCATTTGTATTTACCTATCCAATCTGACTACATTAAAATTTCTAGCATAAAACTGTCCTAGCTGAAAGTAATGAATGTATGTAAACTGGAATGTATGCAATGCAGACTATTTCCTAAACTATGAAAAATCATCACATCTTATTATCTTTAATGACTATGACAAAAGTAAGTTACACTGCTTTTCTGAATACAAATGAGTATGTGTGTGTGCCTGTGCATGAGCATTAGTGTGTATACACATTGGACACTGGCTGTATCTGATTGTTCTCAGAGAAATAGACTTGTGAAGCAAGTGCAGTTTCACTAATTTATGTGATGCCATGCTTTTCCCACAATAAAGGGTGATCCCTTGACATATTTCCATCCTAAACAGTGGCAGCTCAATGGCTTTTTTAGCTGTTGAGGATCTCAGCAGAAAATTTTTGGAGCAGAGGTATGTTTCTGTGTGCGTGTATGTTTATAAAACAAAGTAGATTTAAGAAAACAGTACTGTAAAAATTGAAGGCAGTATATTCTATTAATTATCAAGAAAAATACCAAGAAAATACTGACAACATAAAGCATTTCAATGTTATACACTGGAAAAGAGGAGAAAATGGCCAATAACTAAGGTACTGCCACAGGACAGTGTACAGTTTTGGGGAAATCTGGAGAGATCCCCTGTGTGCTACTACTTTCTGTTCAGAGCTGAATGACTGGGGAAGGTACTGTTTGTCCACCCAGCTTCTGGTATGTCTATGAAGGTAAAAGTAAAAAGTATGGAATTATGCTGTAAATAATATTGTTCTGTTATATGGCATGATAGAATTTCAATTATATAATGCTGTACTTCTCCAAATAAACTGGATGCTGCTGTCTTGACAGTGAGCTTTTCACTTTTCTGAAAGAGTTAGGATTTCTGAAACCAATATTTTGTGAGATTAGGTGCTAATCTTAGCAATGGGCTCTTTAATTTCAGAACATACTTATTGAGATACCATGCACAGACTGTTTTGAGCAGGATATCAGGTCAATTCAGAAGTGAAGGTGCTGAGCCTATTGTTTGAAAAGAGTAAGTTCAAGCCACTGCTATGTGACCTTAGATAAGTCACAGTCCTCAAAGCCCCATTTCCTCATCTTATGAAAGAGGAATAAGTGGTTTTATTCTGTCTCACAGTGAAATTGGGTAGCTAAACACATAAGGAATGGTTGAGGGAGCTACAATAATAGGGGACATGTAAGCACATAATGCTTCAGTAGGGAAACAGAAATGTTAGCACTAAGAAGTACTGTTCTAAAGTAATGATTGTTTAGAGTTAATGTACCTACTTCATGTCTTTTTCAGTGAAAAAAGAACTGAGTAATGTTATAGTGAAGAAGTTCTGTTTTAAATTCTATGTGCCCAAGGCTTAAACTGTGAAATTTCGGTAGCCACATCTGTAGTGCATTTAACCTGAAAAAAGTCACTGAATATCTGCTGTTCTAAAATAATGTTTTAAGAATTTATGTGGATGTAAAGGATTTACACGATGCCATTGATGGCCAACTGTTTTTATTTCACAAACATTCATATACTGTTACTTTTGGTTTGCTTGATCTAGATTAGACAGGACTGAAAAATGCTTAAATGTGTGTATGTTAGAAACAAAGCTTGTGTTTCTGCACTTTGCTATTTGCTTCACCTTTTTTTCACCTCTTCCCAACTTTCTATATTTTGAATATTTTGCTGAATAACAGGGCTTTGCCAACTTCAATGAGGTATGGATCTGACCATTTTCTCTTTAGCTTCCTAAACCTCCCTGAATCTTTTTAGGTATTCTGTTGAGGACAATACCCTGGGTGCAGAAGCATGTGCCCTTCTGGTTACTGTTACACAAGACTCACACGTTAAGGGTGAGTCATTTAAAAGCAGTGGCTATATAGGACATTAAAAGCACTCCATGAATCTAAATGAACAAAATAAACCAACATGTGTATTCACAAACTTTCTTTAAGGGCAAAACAAGCTATATGCTAGTGTCTGTCCCTGCTTGTGTGCTATATTCCAAATTGCATTTAGGAAGTATTTTACTCTGCTACTAAGAATATGTTTACAGAAATGCAAATTTTGTGAACAGAAAACATTGCAACACTTGAATGGTCTAATAATGTAGATCCAGAGAGCAATGTGTTACCAGGAACTTTCTCTCCAGAACCTTTTTCTCAATGTGCGGTATAATGATGTCATTGCATTAAAAGTGCCATTACCTATATATTAGGTCAAAATCACTTATTGTCACTGTTCGTGAAGGTACGGAAGACACCAAAACTGCAATGAAGAGAGGCAATTAGGAAAAGCAGGATATTGAAGTTTTTTTTTTGTCACTGTCCAAGCTCGCTAGGCCCTGGCAGATAAACCTCAGGTGTAAAGGGTGGGGACAGTTCCACGCACTCTGTGCCTCACCTAAAAAATCCACTGAGCAGGCCCTAAGGGTTTACCCACACTTGCAAAGCCCTGTAGTGCCAGGCGAGGGATGAAACAGCAGGTGATAAGGTGCACTGGAAGCTGCAGACCCAACCCTGCATAGAGGTGGTTCAGGACATTGGTCGCTTGAGATTGTAGTAAGCGTGGGTAAAGCCATTCCCAAATCTTTCTTCATGAAGCCAAGCTATCAATCAACATTTTAATTCTTAAGGGCATCAGTCAATTTTTCAAACAGAAGTTTTTATGGAGAAGGGAAATTCATAAAGAGCACTATTTTCATTGGAAGTGAATTTTGCTTTACAAATTGAAAAGAACACCCAAACCTTGGGAATGGCAGAGCTTTACTGTATTTCTTTAAGAGTCTTCTCCTTTTGCTGAAAACATGAAAAAAAAGAAAATAATGAATCAGGAATTTAATTTTTTACTGTATTTTTAACTTTTTCATATTGGAGAAAGTAAGCAAATATGAATGTGGGAAGTGTTCCTCACTATCATAAGTCTGTGGCTAAACACCACCAGGCCTAGAAAACTGTATATATGTACATAACCAGAAATACAAGAGATTAAGAATAATTTCATACATCAAAACCTTTTAACAAGTTTATAGAATTGACTTCCAAAAGAGTGGGCTTATTATTCTGAATTGTTGAAAGACGAGAAAGGAAAAAAGTTGCGATTGTAGTACCTTCCTCCCCTCTGTGACAAGATGGATGGGATGACCTAATATGCCTTCTGCATCTCTCAATTCAATTACACTGACGTGAACTGTCCCCCTGAGGTAGATGACTGTCTTTCATAGCCAGTTTACTTTCCAAATAGTTTCTCTGATACACACTGGAAAGGTCTTTAAGCCTCTAAAGCTGAGACATCAGGACTGCAAATTCTAAGAACTTGTTTTCTGGGTAGCAGCCAGATTTGATTCCTGGTAATTTTTCAGTGACTCTGGCTCTTGAGAATTGTTTTCACCAAATCAACTTGTGCTGCTAACAGCTCTCTGTTTGGTACCATACTCAGCATGTTGTCTAAACAGGCTATTATCTAAGGCCCTTACTCACAGAAGGCTGCTACCATGGAGCTGACTAGGGTCCAAATGGTAGGTTGGAGAACTGCCAAATTTCTCCTTCCCAGCAAAGGCTGGAGGAACCTTTGACATTTTTTTACCAGCCAGATAGTAAGACAACGTTCAGGTCTGATCTCACCATCCAGTTGTCTCATGTTGAGATGTCTTTTGGGAGATGGAGCCCTTCATCTTCAATTCATGTATAATACTCCAGTATTCAGTCTTTTCAGATTTATCAGAGATTAATAATTCTTCCTCTGTCCTTTTAGGCATCAGGAAAAAAATTATTTGCAAATGCTGTTTGGGCTGAGATGATTTTTACTGCTACTTGCCTTCTTATAAAGGAAATCATCATTTCCTTGTATAAAGTATTTGTTTGAACTATGGGAAGGAATTTGGGAAGTGAGAAAGTGTCTGCCAAATCTCTCGAAGTTGAAATTGTGAATTTTGAAATATACCAAGGTCTTTGCTCCTATGTACTCAGCTGTTGAAACATCATTCATCTTTCTCCTCTGTCACCCACATTTTGGATGTCATGAAAAGAAGTGTGGTTCTCTCTCTCTACACTTTCATGAGACCTAACCTGGACTGCTATGTTCAGCTCTGGAATGTGAACCTGCTTAAGCAAGTCCAGAGAAGGCCCACAAAGATGATCAGAGGGCTGAAGCACCTCTCCTGTGACAACAAGCAGAAGGAGTTCAGGTTGCTCAGCCTGGAGAAGAGAATACTCTGGGGATGCCTTAGCGCAGCATAACAGTACCTAAAGGGGGTCTACAAGAAATCTGGAGAGGGACTTTTTAAAAGTGCAGGTAGTGAAATGAAAAATGGTTATGGCTTTAAACTAAAAGATGTTAAATTTAGATTAGATCTTAGGAAGACATTCTTCACTATGAGGATGGTGAGACACTAGAACAGATTTCCTAGAGAAGCGGTGGCTGTTTCTTGAATACCTGGCCTTGGTGTTCAAGGCCAGATTGGACAGGGCTTTGAGCAACCTGGTCTAGTAGAAGGTGTCCCTGCCCATGGCAGGGGGTTGGAACTAGATGATCTTTAAGGTCCCTTCTAGCCAAACCATTTGATAAGTCTATGATTTTATGGTCTAAGAATTTCACACTTTAAAGAGAGAAATTGAATAAACTGTCCAGAAAGTGCTACATTGGCCAGGGTGTCTAATTGTGAGTCTCTGATTTTGATAAAGAGAAGGATGGTTGTCCTAGTGGAAGGGAAGAGCAATCCACTTCCTAAGTGTGTCTTGCATTATACATTTTGATAAAAAACACTATCTGTATGTCTTACATTTTATTGTAGCTGAAAGGTCAAAAAGGAAAAGAGAGGTTGGAAAACTGCTGTTTTGTCTCATTAAAAAAAAAAAAAATTGTGATTAAAGAGTCCAAAATCAGGACAAAATGCTTATATACAATACTTTGCATGTGATTGTTCAAATAACGCAGTTGTTTGGAGTCAGTTTGACTGTTTCATATAGGCTTTGTGCCTATTTAGTTTTTATTCTACAAGAAAGTATGTAGTTAAATATATATTTGGACAGGAAATTTGAAGTCAGTTCCAAAACCCACTCTGGGTTTTGATTAGTAGAAAATATTAATTAGGGATCTTTCCAATATAGCATGGTCTGCACAAAGAGTTTTCATCAACTTTGTCATAAAGTAGTTTGATAGACCCCATATTAGACTGTTAGTTATAGTTTCTTTTATATTAACTACAATGACTTTTCATAAATCAGGGCTTTAAGAGTGCCACTATTCTCATTCTGAGACTTTTTGCTCACTGTGCGTCAGGTGATGCTCACAGCAAGGTACAAATCCATTGCTCTCTCTTTTTCTCCAGACAGGCTGAACTGTGCTATTAATCTTACATTACTGGATATCTGAGAAAGCCAATACTTTGCAACTGAACCATGCTGATGTTAGCATCTGCTCATTTCCTTACTTTCAACAGTTGAGATGTAGAAATACTTTCATACCTGTTATCTGCCCAGCTTTTTATTCCACGTAGCAGATGACACAGAAAAGCATTTCCCCTCTTTTATTCGTAATAAAAGAAGTGTAGGAGCACCATTTTCAGCAGCAAACTTTAGAGCCTTTTTTTTACCATTTTTTCAGTTATGCTTTGCATAAAGAGCAGAAATAAACAAAGAACATTTTTGATCATTTAATTGACATGTAGAGTAAGGATAAGCACTTTCCCATGCTAAGTATTTATATTCACAGCTTAACAGTGCATGAAATTGAAAATCAAATTTTTTGTAAATCAGGACTGAAGACATCCTGAATTACACGAGTCTGATTAAAAGTAGTGTATAATAAAGATTATTTTTATGACCCCTCTGTTATCTTTAACATCCTGTGAGACACAAACATGATCATTGCTTGATTTGTAAAATGCTTTGTGTTTTGTATCTCTCTGGTACATCTGGGTTCTCTGAGTTTTTCTCTTTTTTTTTTTTTTTTTTTCTTGTTTGGATAAAAGATGTTGATGTTTG
>NDXB01020629.1:61583-72569 GCA_002631895.1 Agapornis roseicollis
TTTTTTTTTTTTTTTTTCCAGGTCTGGAAGAAAGATGATCATGTTGGAATTTCTCCATGACTCCTTTCTCTGATCCATTATTTGAACTATCATTTTTAACAGCGAGATTCTATTCAATTAATGTACTGCGTCAACCATCCTGAAATCTGATTTTTTTTGGACATGACCTTCATTCTTATATATTTCACAACAAAGAATTCAGAATATAAGAAGTTCACCTAACAGAATTGATTATCTCAGAGGTCTGCTTTCTTAAACACAGCTGCAGATCCAAGTCCTGTCTAAAGCATAGTTTGACAACAGCAAAGATCATGAACTTATAGTACTTGGTTACCACATGTGCAGAAATTCTGATCTCAGGGGAAGTCCTGTTGTTAGCACGAAGAAAATTTCCATGTCCTCTGTATGCTTTTACATTCTATTGATTAGACCAACCTTGTCTAGCTTGCAAATGAAGTCTATGTTCATTAATATAAAAGCTTTATTCCTCCTTCTTATGATCAGTCTCCTTTACCCACAGACTGCTTATTTGTTCAGTAACTAAACTAAGCTTACTGCACAGACTTACCAGGACAGTCACTATCTGTACCAGATGGATCCCACGAGGGCTCATTATCACCAATACAAAACCAGAAAACATAGATAAGCTCCTCCCAGGATCAGCTTAATTTTGGAAGATCAGTTATGTTAGTGTAGCTCTTTGCTCAGTCTAGTTGACTGACTCTATGCCACATTCTCAGGAAAAAAAAAAAAAAAAAAAAAAAAAAAAAAAAAAAAAAAACAAACAAAAGCAAAACCAAAGCAAAGCAAACAAGAAAAAACTAGTTTGTGAAAATAATTGTTCTGTATGATAAGAATCTTTGAACATTATAAGAAGATGATTTTAGCATTGTTTTTTGAGTCACAAGTCTCAAATAATGAAAAAAATACTCTTGCTATGTATTGCTGCTGCCCATCTCTCTATCTGGGTGTAGTGAGGTTTGTAGAGTGGCCTTATATTGCAGCACAGGCTCTCTGCAAGCCTTTATTCTCTCCTTGCTGTGATCCCATGCGCCTGCCTCACATTCATAAACAGAACATGTGCTTGCTCCCCATGGTGATCCTTTTGCCCATTAACATTCTCCAGTTCTCATTCAGTATGCTCATGCTTGTCTTTGCTGGAATGGATCCTCAGGAACTATCTACACTTTTTAGGTTTAAGTCTTTAACTCAGCTGATGGTTTTGCTTCCTTCAGAGAGCAATGGCAAACTCTTGCTTTTTCTACTATGACTGTACTAGAAACCTAGACTTTTTCATATCCTATATTAGATGTGTGAGATTAGATAAAGTGAATAACAAATGTCCAAACAATTTCTAGTTTTCGGGAAATATTTAACAATATGTGCTAAATGCTTACCTTTCAATTAATAAATTAGTCTCACACTTTAATAAGGTTTTTATTTTATACACTTGATGTGAAATTTGTCTCAAATAGGTTTTATTCTTCACTACTTGTTGTGGCTGATGGTCCAGAAAAATATCATATATTACCTGTGACACCTAAAATATATCTTCTGATCTTACTCTCTATTATTATGTGTCATTCCTAAAATGAGACTCCCATTTCTGAAAACATTACATAAAAATAACTTGACATACACTTTATTTATTCATCTTAGTAAGTAAGCAATATAAAACTTAAAGCAAGATTACAGTTTAGAATATTATATCTTTGATTATACCTTAGAAGCTGAAGTGTAAAATCCTTTCTCCCGTTGGAGATTCATTACTGGCAAACCAATAGTTTATGACAGCCAAACTTTCTGAATAGTGTTACAAAGAAGCCACAAAGTGAGCCTGAATTGTTTACTCCAACTCTAGAATTCACTTCAGGTACTTTAAAAATCTCTTGCCTGCACTCTTTTTACCAGACTAATGTTGTACAAATAAGTTCCATAAATGTGGTCCTGTAGCACAAATCAGTTTAGGAATAGAAACTCTGGAACAAAAGCAGAAGTAAGGAAAAAGAGAGACAGTGTCAAGGAGAAATGGAACTGTAGGAAAGGAAGTTCTTTTGAATTTTTATGTACATTGTAATGATGATAGATCTCTAGAAAGGACCGGGTGCCTTGCAAACAAAAAGATGGATATAGCTGTTGCTCTGAGGAGCTTAAACATAAGGGGATAAAACTGAAGATGATGGTTTGAAACACAATAGCCTAAAGGTGTGGGAATGGTAAAAAATGTGTCACTGAGTTCAATAGCAGAGGGCAACTGAGGTGCATCATATATCAAATTCACATGTATCTGAGGTTCAAAGTATTGCTATGCTCTGAGAAAACCTTTTTCACCTCAGAACTGTAGGAAGAGCAAAGAGATGGGCAGAGCACAGACTGCAGAGAAAGGAATATTACTGAAATCTTCAAGACAAAAAGTAGAGAACAATCTCCACTGGCATTTTTCTTTTAATCTGCAATTACTTTTATCTTAAAAATAGTTAAGCTGGTGATGTGAAACCTACCCTGCTTTATTGTAAACGTAGACAACAGCTGATTTACTTTTCATTCCCGAATTAATTTTCATTCAAAGTGAACCATCAGTCTCATCTAAAACCAAATCTAAAGTGCTATTAGAAATCATTATTTGCCAAAATAAACTAATATGCAAGGATACATATACATCTCTATCAATTTTCTGATCAGTAAGTACCTGCTGAAGATAGTATTTCTTAGTATTTCCATTTTCCACAAAAAAAAGGGGCAGTTTTCACAATAAAACTCTCACACCAAAACCCTTTTTTTTCTTTCTGAACACCCTAAGACTTTCTAGCACTCAGCATAGTGAAGATATAGCCCAACCTGACCTCTTAAACTGGCACAGCAAACCATTACCCAGGACTTTCAGATTTTATATGGAACAATTATTTCACAAAGAGATTTCACATATCTGCAGATGTTTATATAACTTCTCAGTCTTTTCAGATACATTTGAGGATACTGTTCTTATTCATCCACATATCTTGTCTTTTGCTGTAATCTCATATTGTTGTCCTCTAAAACATCTTGTGGTAATGGTACCACAGGTAAATTATTTCTTATATAAAGTTCTCTGTTATCAGATTCATGTTTGCTGTCTTTCAGTTAGTTTTATGCTAGTTTACATTTATGTTGTCTTCCGGTTCTGTTGAATGTCCCCCACTGTTCTTCTGTAGAAAAGGTCTAGACAGCATCTGATTGAATCCCTAATAATTCTCTGTATTTAATTACGCTTAACACTACAAAGCTTGAATGGCAGACTGCAGAATGCGGTCATGAAATTCAGGTATGTAATTTTCCAAATGACCTACTTGTTATATTCTAGTAGGCATTTGGAGAAAAAACAAAACAAAACAAAGCAAAACAAAAAAAAACCCAAACCAGAACAAACAAACAAAATAACAACCAAAAAAACCAACCAAACAAAAACAAACCAACCAACCAAAAAAAAAAAAACCAAAAAAAAACAAAAACCCCAAACCAACAAACACAAAACCAACCCAAAACTTAACATTATTCACAACTGTCAGATAACACTTTTTTCCTTAGTAATGACCAATGCATGTTTTTTCTGCATTTTCAAGCTGAAAGCACCTTTAAACTGAACATCTTTGAAACTTATAGGAATTACAGTTGAATAAAGGAAGAGTACAAAAGTATCAAGTTCTTTCTGCTTAAACCCTGTTTGTTACAGGTACCTAATTACCCTATAAATTAAGGAATTTGAGAGGTTATTCTTGAAATTTGATAGACTATTGTGTGTTAAAAACTATGAAACCACCTATGTATATAAAGATAACTAATTGATAACCCTAATGGATATGTACTTGTGGTGTAGAAAAAAAAGAGCTTAAATGAAGTTAAAACCTAACATGTATGTGGCTACTGATAATTAAGTCAGACATTTGATCTAATCCAACATTAAATAATTTACATTCTATAACTCATCAAAGAATAGAATAAAGAATTATTTTTTAAAATAATTGTCAGTGATTTCTCAGAGATTTTATATAATACCAGCATTTTTTTTTCCTTTTGTGTTTTCAAGGGAATGGACATGGTTCCCAGTGCTAGATAGGCCATACAATGAAAAAGTTGGTATGAATGATATATACTGAAGGGAGGTTAATTTTTTTATTCTTCATAACAGACAGTACTAGCATATGCTACAATACGTACTTGAAAATAACTTAGTGAGTAAGTGAACCCAGTAGTTGGCAACAATTTTGTACTTCTATAACCTCTGTGCACCATTGTTTCGGTCATTAGTCTACCTATCTCAAAATCAGTCATGTTGAGAAGGGTTTAAATTGGTGAAGAATTTTGGCTTTGTTGTACTGTTAGTTAGCACTGACTGAGGTTTAAAAGAAAATTCAGAAGAAAAAATAGGCAAAATTAGGCAAAATAGGAGAAACATGATAGGTACCATGAAGATACCTTGCCAAACCCAGGGTAAACATGCTGACTCATGTTAACATACATACAATTAAATGAATTTCAAATCTGAGATCCTCAGGACAGTGAGAAGAGTGTTCAGCAAGCTCACTGCCCTGGACTTCAAGAAAGCAGACTTTGGCCTCTTCAGGAACCTGCTTAGCAAGGTTCCATGAGATATAGCCCTAGAGGGCAGGGGGGCACAAGACTGTTGGATGATATTCAAGGATCACCTGCTACAAGCTCAGGAGTGTTGCATCCCAACTAGAAGGAAGTGCAGCAGGAGGGCAAGGAGACCTCCTTGGAGGATATAGGAAATCAAAAGGTGGATGTGTTTAATTGTTACAAAGATCCAAACAGTGAATATAGAGACCTAGCAGAAAAAGCATATGAAAAATTGTATTGCATTAAGTGATTTAATAACAGTGAGCAGCATTATGTTAAAGAAGCCAAACAGATCAGAGTCCTTGCAGTTAAATGGCCTTTTCTGAGAACAAGCCATGAATAACTTTCTGTAGTCATATCTGCAGAGATTATAAGCCCTGGATAAAAGGACAGAGGGACTTGATATGACAGGGTTCACAAGTCAGACATTGTCCTACACAGGAAAAATTTTCAACAGAATGCAAACCTTCACTTTTTTCAAATTTATGTGTGTTTCCCAGGGAAACAAAAAAAGTTAGAAATTTTCCTAATCAATTTCTGACATCGATAGAATGACTCCTACTGACTTTACACTCTACTGCATCAGCTCAGAAATAACAGGGATAATACAGAATGCAGCAGATAATACACATATAGCAAAGGAAGGCGGCTGTAAATTTGCCCTCTTTACTGTTATTGCTTTAAGAAGAAATACTTGAAGTCATATATTATGGTGTCCTAAGAAGTCATATGATGAGTAGAGGTGGCACACATCAGCATGTAAAGCTTCTTACCAAAGGAATGTTTGAAATTTAACATAGTGCCCTCCCTCTTAAGACTTCACCATGTATCACCACAAAAAAAAGAGGAAATCTCTTTCTGTATTTCTTCTTTTTATATGGTTAAAAAGGACTAAGTTAAATAAAATATAATATTTGCATAAAATGTGTTAGAATTGCTTTTTCACAGATAGGCTTCTATTTCCAGTCTCTCATATAGATAAATAACCTTGGACTAATGAAAATCCATTTTTAGATCTGCTTCTTTTTAGGTTTCTGGATAAACATAACAGTGAGAAAATCTGTAGAAAGAGCAAACATTCATACACAAACATGGCCTAGAATAATGCTTCTATCTTTGCATGAGATTTGTAGCATACTCAAGTGTTGAATGCTGTGAAAAATTATATAAACCAAACATTTTGCTTTTGGTTAAACATATTATTTTCCTTTAATTCTTGGCCATTGTGGCAATCTAATAGGAAGTCATATGTCAGCAATGAGCGAAAAGATATGTAATGAGCATGTAGTGCTGTATTTTATTTCAATGGGCTTGTTCAGCCTGGAGAAGAGAAGGCTCTGGACAGACACTAGAGCAGCCTTCCACTACCTAAATGAGGCTTACTAGAAAGCTGGGGAGGGACTACTTACAAGGGCATTTAGTGATAGGATAAGGGGAAATGACTTTAAGCTGACAGAGGGTAGGCTTAGATTAGATATTGGGAAAAAATTATTCATCATGAGGGTGGTGAGGCACTGGCACAGACTGCTTAGTGTTGAAGGCCAGGTTGGATACAACATTGAGCAACCTGGTCTAGTAGAAAGTGTCCCTGCCCATGGCACAGGAATTGGAACTAGATGATCTTTACTGCCCCTTCCAACCCAAACCATTCAATGATTCTATGATATCTGGCAGCTGTACTGAGGTGCAAATTGTGTTCCTATACCAATTTATAACACTCTAAGGGCCTCCCTGGAGTCTACTGGTGAATCTGTATTTCTGTAGGAAGAGATCTCGAGTATATACTAATATTTTCAAACTTGAATACTGTTGCCAGGAGCTGGTACAACACTGAATAGTCTGCCTGGGTACCAGCTTCAGGCAGTGAAGGTAGAGGAGAGCAGTGTCACTCAACATCAAATTTTGGAAAAGAGCCACTTGGCAATATAAACTGAAAAGTAGTGTGGGGTCTAATCCTATCGTGTGACTTCTCACACTAGAGGTACTGAGACTGCTTGTGCTCTTGAAGTTAAACACATCTACAAGCATTGTATGACCATGGTCATAACTTTTTCTTTCACAGTATTTAAAATAATTTAAAATAATATAAAATAATTTGTTCAGTTCTTAAACCCCTTAGGATGACATAGCTGGGAACAGGTGTTCCTGAGCTTGTTCCTGAAGATATGGAGTCATTGACTTAATGGTTGTGACACTTAATGCTACTGTCAGAACAGCATAAAGCTGCTTTATAAAGGGAAGAAACAGAAATAGAGTATCTCTAAACATAAGAGAGAATTTTCAGATGGAAATGGATGCTGAGGGCTCATATGCAGTGAGGTATTTATTGCCAAAGGTGTTATTTGAATTGCAGAATTATTTTTACATCTCTTTTCACACTAAATAGCTCCCCTGTGCCACTTAAAAGGGCCATGACATTCATTTCATTTCATGGAGAATGAGCAACTTGTTACATGGACGGAATAGAATTTATTCCTGTGTATCAATTTTTTCTTTCCAAAGATGAAATATTTCAAGATGGCTGAGAAAATATCTTTCATGCAGTATGTTAAATGAGTTTTAAATGGCCTGGACTAACTTTTTTCTAAAATAAAAAAGAAATATTTGCCATTAACTCATTGTTTCCAGATTTCTTTTTGCTGTTATAAAAAACATGCTTAATTTTTTTTTCTTGATGAGAGCCTCATCTTTTGCTATTATTTGTATACATTACTCCAAATTTTATATTTGGATTATACATTTATTTATATAAATAAAGCTTTACAAGATCTCTTCCTGCTCAGATATATTTGTTAGACAGTGCAATTACACAGTTCTGACCTTAAAGGAGCAACAGGAAGTATAGCTTAGAATATTACAATATCATTGAATAGTATGTACTTTTTTTCCTCTTTTGTAATTAGCAGATTATTCCTGATAAAATTGACCTTTTTTTTTTGCAAGGATTTAGGGTTCCTGCGAGCTGTTGTTAACTCTAACACTGAACATGACCAAGAATGCTGAGGTTTGGCAATTTACATCTGACATCTATAAAACAAGAGGAAATCAGTGTTAAAGCTCTGCCTGTGTTCGCAATAAAATACATCAGGAAAAGGAAAAGCAGTTTTTGTCCCATGGTGTTTTTCTAGATAACTGTTGCTAAGAAGTTCTGAAACAGATACACTGATTTTGATTTCTGTCTTGGATCATCAGGAAAGCTGTGTCTGCATCTTCTTTTTTTTTTCCCACTCCAAAGCCCTCTTTTCATTGGGAAATGAAAGAAAAATACCCAGAGAAGTTGTGGATGCACCATAGCTGGACATGTTCAAGGCTAGGTTGGATGGGTCTTTGAGCAACCTGTTGTAGTGGAAGGTGTCCTTGCCCATGACAGTGACTGGTGTAACCTGAAGGTGCCTTCCAACACAAACTGTTCGATAATGACTCTATGATGATCCTATGATGATTCTATAATGATGAAATAAAACCACCAGATAAGGCCATACTAAATATAAAATCCATACTAAAAATAAAACCCATATCTGCAGTAGTGAGCCATGATGGATGCCTGGGGAAGAGCAACGAGGAGAGGATAAGCAGTCTGCAAGACTTCCCGAGGATGCTTCTACAGCCTTCTTCCCCTAATGATACTGCACTATCAAGAGTCCGCCTACTCTAACATCATGTTAACTTGCTTTCATATGAGCAGCACTATAATCAAATGTTAAGGACACCTTTTTCAGAAGTCTTAGTTGCAAGAATTCACCAGAAAATACCACATTTCTTTGGGCATGTGTTTGCCATAGAAGGAACTAGGCTTTTTGGATGACCTCATGGACAAAGAGTCTAAAGAAAAGAATTGAAAGGCATAATTTAAGTGATAAGTGCCAATCTTCATCTACATCCTACTCTCCACAAAGACAAGAGACAGGATAACACCAAGAAGAGAAAAATTGCTGATGGCATGCTGCAGTAAGGTGGTGGAGCTAGAAGCCCACTTCTGCACCCCAGCAGAAGATGGAGGACAGCGGTTTTTCACAATGGAAGATGAGAATTTGACAATGGCTTATCCTCACCCCTGCACTGGCAATACTGTGATGGTTTCATTTGCATGGAGAGCTGAACAATCCTGGCTGCAGCTCTTCCAAATCCTTTTTCTGTAGGAATGCAAGCAATGTGGAACAAACCACAGCAAAAGGGAGCAATGAATCTAGAGATATGGGATGGGATTTTAGTGAGGAGGCTAGGAAGTAGCTGGGTAGTTTGGAGGATTCAGATAAAACAACGGTCAGAGATCCTCCTTGGGAGGACTTCAGTCAGTTGAACAGTGTGATTGGAAATGAAAGGGGCATGTGGAAAAAAGTGTGAATGAGTCTCTTTCCCCATGTGAGTATGGTTTGAAGAAGGAAAGAAAAATGAAAGACAGGAGAGGGTAAACTGACTGTTAAATAGAAGCACATTTCTTGTACATAAAGTTTTATTGTGAGGGTTGTGTTTATGGACCTAGTGAGAAGGGGTGATTAAATGAAAGGTTAATAAAGGGACAGCATGTGGTTTCTGACCTAGGTATAGAAAAGTTATAAGGTGGGAGAGAAAAATGTCTGACTGAGGGCCAAGTATGGAAAGAGGAAATCTTACATTGACACTGCTCATAATCAGTGCTCCTTATTTAATATGGAGGAAGCTGTTGCAGACAGGAAAAAGAAATGTGGCATGTTCCATTGCTTTACTGCCAAGGCTAGCAAACTCATGTCTAGGATCCGTTATCAGACTACAGTCAGTACCCCAGGTGACTGCAATTTCTGTATCCCTCAGTTTCATAACTCCTAGCCCAGCACAAAGAAAATATTACTGTCTAAACTAAATACAATAAGAGTATAAAGAACTAAAGTTTCATATGTAACCTTGCACATTAAAACTGATTATTTTGCATAGGTAAATGACCAAAAGAAACCAGCAAAAAAATTAGTGATGCTTTAACATAAATCTGCACAGTGATAAAATTATAATGTCACTGGATTGTGGAACTATAGATAAAGTGAGCTAGATATGATAGCCACTGTAGAATTTGGTCAAACCATGGTCACATCTGCAAGCATCTGAAAGCTGACATCTTACATGTAATTGTCAGACATCTACACTTGCAGGAGTACTGAAGATCCCAACTAACTGAAGTGGTTCTTTTTATTTTATTAGCTCAGCCTAGAGTTTTATTCAGTTTGAAACCCATACTATCATTCTCACTCCTGAAAGTTAAAATATACATGAATTATCAAGAATGGAGGTAAATCCATTTGCTGTCTGTTCACAGACAGGTCAAACCACAGGTCAAACTGTCTAACTCTGGTGTAACCAAGTTTTGTCAAAGCTTCTACACAGCTGTGAAGCTTATGGTGGTGTCTGATGGGCAGATTTCATCTAATTGCATCTGTGGTACTTGTCATTCTTTGTTGACTTAGTATTTCCTGAAATGCAGCCTTGTTTGACCTACAGTCTTGGAAATGCCTATTTAGTATGGCAAATTACCATTTCCAGTGCTTCATCAGCACTTCTGGCAAATAACACTGTTTTGGCAGAAATCCATTATTTTAATGGAAATTTAGACGTGCTGCTCTGTAATGGAACATAATGACAGGATGCCCTCAAGTGGCAAAATGTAAACTCCACCCAGTAAAAGTGGTTAATATATAGACATTCCCTGTTAGAAGACACCCTGTTGGTTCAGATATTGGCACTCCAGATGTTCTTAAATGTCTTCTAGTCCTAAAATGGTATAAGGAAATTAATTAAAATCACATAATATAACCTTTGTAAGACTAGAATTTGGTCAAGAAAGAAAATGCCAAACTTGAAATGTTGTCTAGGTTTAGGCGACATGGATTGATTAATTTCTTGCTTAAAGTATTAACTTCTAGTTCTTTCACAGGACCAGCAAACTCTTCATATACTTCCTGATATACCTAGACAGGGACTATCAACAGAGTATAAATTGCATGAATTCTCATATATTTGTATTAATTCAGGCATGGGCCTTCTATTTCAAAAACACTCTGTACTAAGCCCTAAGAAAATGAAGTACATTAAAATATTCATAAAGAATAACATATGATGTTTTATAGATTCACTGTCCTTTGGCAATACAGCACACACACAAATAATTTTCTGAATTCATAGTAGGTTGTCTTCCACTAAGCAACAAAGTTGACAACAACATGAAATATTCAGCAGTTGGCTTAAATTTATTTTTAAGAGCTCTTCAACTCTTAATAAGAATTTTCATTCTTCCCACTTAGAAAAAAAAAAAAACAAAAAACAACAAACAAAAAACAAAAAAAACAAACAAAAAAAAAAAAAAGAAAAGCCAAATCCAATTCAAATTTATCATCAGGTAAATGT
>NDXB01020630.1:0-55759 GCA_002631895.1 Agapornis roseicollis
TGGGTTGGACTTGATGATCTTAGAGGTCCCTTCCAACCTAGTGATTCTGTGATTCTGTGAGATTAGAGGGGACTTCTGGAAACCCTGAAGTCCCAGTGGCGTATGTTAATTTAGCCACATGAATGCATTTGTGGATGCTTTTTCCTTTGAAACCATACTTCCTCAACAGTTAGTATTTATCCATGTCTTTGGTCCCTCAGTTCTCTAGCTTTGTCTCTCCTGACTTGCTCAGTAAAGGCAACAGGATTATGAGGCTAATACCTGAAACCCTCTTTAAAATTCAGCACTGTGTGACATCTGCCTGCTATTTATGTAGCTTTAAGCAAGAGGCTGGGCACCACCTTTAAGAGCATTGTCTCTTCCTGGCAATTGGTTGCTGTTTGCATTGTGTGTTTGTTCTATGATCACTGCTGAAGCAGATTGTCAGTGCTCTGGTGGATGTGTCCTGGTGTAGGAACCCCTGGCAGGGTTCTCACAGAACATGGCAGATAAAACAATCAGGTTTTGTTTAAATGGTGCTTCTTTTTGTAGATCTGTTGGGACGTAGAGAGAAAAACTTGAAACATCACTGCAGGAAGTCCTTGTTTGAATGATTACAAGTTGTTGGGGTTATAACTGCTATCAATACTTAGTGCTGTCATCCATTTCTTACATTTATGCTTTCTCCATGGGTGAGATCTTCACAGCATTGTGTGTTAGACATCCTGCCTTGTCAGTTAGATTATAAGACAGGGAGGAATAGGGGAAATAGAGGAAGTATTGCAGGACACTTATCTGTGACCTGCAGCATAGCCTGGAGCCTTAAACCCAGTGAGCAGCAGCTGGCTGGCCAACAGGTGATGGGTAAGAAAGGAAGTTGTGTGATGCAGCACACCTAGAGCAGCCTTCAGTGTTCTTGCATATCTTGCTGACTGAAGACAGGAGAAGTAACTCCTCTGGATTTGTATGGTTACTTAACAAAATGAACATCCTTGGTGATTGTGCCACTTGAAATAACCAGGCTAGAGATGCTACAGAGCCAGTGGTGTACTAGTAATGTGCAAGTCATGCACTGTTAATGCACGATAGCTGGGATGCTCTTAAGGTCACTTCTTGTCTGGTTTCATGTGGTTTTTATCTTGTTATCAGAAGAGTTTTTATGAAACAAGGTATTGAGGTCCCTTTTCTGTTACAAAGCCACCCAAAACACAACATTTGCCATGGGTCAGTTAGATCTTGCTTTCTCAGGAGGAGCATTTTAGTGTTTAATCTTTGAGAGCTAGGGGAATGCCTGCTGAGTGTTAACTGTTGCAGGCATTTCATACTGCCTACTTACATTAAGCTTGCACATCACCAGGGTATTTATACTCTGGTGTGGTCACTCATTAAGCTACTTAGAACTTTAGTGCTCCTACTTGGATTCTGCTGTGTAGTAGAGATGCTGCTAGCTCAGAGCTATTAAGCTGCTGTGAGTTACAGAAGTGGGATTGTGCTGCAGAATAAGAGAAATACACTATGAGATGAAAAGAAAGAGACTTCTGTGGGTGGTCACTGTAAGGAGTATAATCATGTTTAATTACATGGTGATCAGCTTTCCTATAGCTGTTGACATGTGAAGTGGCACTTAGCCTCAGTTCAGAAAGTAGGTTGATATTTATCCATGACATTTAGAGGTCTAAAATGTACCCAAATTAAGGCATTAGCAAGTACCACACTTCCACAGTTGGGTTTTGCTCAGACTGTGTTGATGTATTTTATTAGATACTGCACTGAGGTTCTATAGTAAGTGTGCACTGCCAATGTAGAGGACTTGAGCAAGAAGTCTGATGTCAAAGCTTTGGCATTAGGACCATGCTGCTGTAACTTGCTCTCAGATACACTTGCTCTTTTCCTTTGCTAATCAGTTATAGCAGAAGCAGTGGAAAAATGGAAAATGGAGAGAGAAGCACGACTTGCAAAAGGTGAGGAAGAAGAGGAAGAAGACATCTATGCCGTCAATGACGATGAGGTGTGTGATGGCTAAGGCAATGTGACATTTCAACTCTTCTACACTGCCATCTTGAACATAGAGTTGTTTGGCTGAGAACCCCTCTGTTGCTGTGTTCTGCCCTTCTCTCTGCCTAAGTTACTCTACGGTTGTCTCTGTTTAGTGAAAATCAGTAGTGGATGAGCACACTTGGTCCATGTTTAGAGAGCTGGCAGCTAGGGAAGACTTTTTACTCAAGTGGGAAACATCTGACAGTTGAGAGCTTGTGAGATTTATCTGTCACTGTCAGGAATGTGGTATTTGTAAGGCAGTATTTAGTTAACACTGATCAGTCTTACTTCTGAGTACCGTTGTCTTGGTTTGAGCTACTGCTGAACCCAGGACAACCATGTACATCAGTAACAGCACGAGTAGTTTTGTGTGCAGTGGAATTTCATCCTGTTGATGTGTGGCAAACCCAGGGCTTGCCAGGGTCTTGTTTCTAGTTGAATCACAATACAGCAAGGCTTTGCTGGTGCTGCAGTCACTGCTGTGAACATAGCTCTTGTTTCTCTATTTTCCCTGCTCCCAGCACCAGTAGGAGAGGTAAGGGATGTTGATGCTGCCCTCCAAGATCCACAATACGGGTACTGGAAACTAGTTCTTATTTTACAGTCCATACATACCTAAGTGGCATTTATCACAAGAATAAAAGATAGTCCATCAGGTGAGACTGGTGGTTCCTTCAGGATCCTTCAGTTTTATTTGTAATGTCTCATGATTCATAAGTCCAGCACTCAGGTGTGAGAACAAAGCAGTACAGAGCTATACAGGGAAGTGGTACATAGCTTTCTTTAAAGCATTTGCTTTCTTCTTAGTTAGCTGGCTGCTCTTTTGTTGATAGCTTTGCTATGACAGCCAGGAAGGGGTGGAAGAGGAGGGAATATAGCTGTACGTTCAGGGCCATGCCACAGTGGAGCAAAATCCATATCTAAAGAATGGAAGTAATACTCTGAAAATGTTACGGAGCAGGATTTGTCATGTTCCTTTGTTGTTCAGTCCTGTTCACCTGCTTGTTGTATTTGTGGTGTTGATTGTGCTCTGTCTGGTTCCTTCTGGCAAAGCAAGTGAAAATGGCTTTTTTTTGATGACCCCTTTAGGAAGTAAACTTGATGTGACTTAGTTTTTTTCATTTGCTTTTGTCAGTCTGATGAGGAAGGAGGCAAGGAGAAAGGCGAAGAAGGCCAACAGAAATTCATTGCACATGTTCCAGTGCCATCTCAACAGGAGGTAAGATGTTACAAAACTAACTTGGAGAGGTGTGCTCTGCCTCCGGCAAGACAGAGATCTTGACTTACAGCAGATCATCAGTAAAAGTGTCCTTCACTTGTTACTACTCTTAATCCTATTGCAAATGCTGTGCCAGAATTACGGTACCATTGCTGTTACCTTTCCAGCTGAGCATTTCCAAAACCTGCATAAGTATTACATAGATTGGGAAGTGATGTAGTGGTATGATCATGAAAACCCTGACTGCCCACTCTGTCATTAGTGTCCTTTTCCAATGATGGTCTGACTTTTCCCATTAACTTCATGGGATGATGTCTGAATTGCAAGGCTTGCTCTCATGAGTTTTCTAAGGTTGTTTGGTGACATGACCTTGAAAATTTGGCACTGCTCTAGGGTATATATCACCTTAACAGGGGCAGGATGTTTGAAATATAACTCAGGCAAGAAGGTATCTGTTGGTAGGTGTGACTGTACATCACACACATAGCATGTGGAGCTTGTCCCCTGCTTCTGTCTTGTCAGAGAACCATCCTGTATTCTCCTTTGAAGTCATGATCCTGCACATTCAACGAAATACACATTCAATGGCTTGTTAGAACTGCAGGAGGGATGTAATGATTGAAACCATTGCTCTCTGGCTGATGGTATTCTCTTAATGAAGAGAGCATAATTGACCGTCAGAACTGACTGATTCATAACCACTGCTTTACACAGCAATCTCTTCTAATCAGGCAGTACTCAGCGTAACCTTTTTAGGTGCAAATCCTTCCATACCTTATGCCTATGAGACGCCTTCTCGATTCTCAATTACAGAAAAGCTAAGGTTCACAACACTTGCTTTTGAGAGATGCTGCGTGCAGCACTGGTGTAGGGTGCCCAGAGAAGCTATGGCTGTCCTATTCCTGGCAGTGTTCAAGGCCAGGTTGGACACAGGGGCTTGGAGCAGCTTGCTCTAGTGGAAGGTGTCCCTGCCCTCTTTAAAGTATGTGCTTGTTAATTAGCTGTGCATTGCTGGCACTTCCAAACAGCCTTTAGGTCAGAGGTTTGTAGCTGTTGCTGCTGTGAAAGGCACTCACTGAACTGTAATTTCAGGGGTGCAGACTAATGTGGCATGACTCCACGTGTTCTGCACTTGTTAAAGCTGTGTCAAGACAGTTCTTTGAAACTGAGTTCAAGTGACTCTATTGAGTAAAATGAAATGGAGCTAACTTCCTAATTAAAAAGGGTAGAAGCATAGAGCTGAGATGGAGGTGTTGATTTTACTGTGTCTTTAAACTTCTGTGAGCTTTAGTTGAGTAATGGAAAAGATACTCCTGACTCATTTTAATTCAACTGCTTTTACACTAGAATTGAAGCTTTCATGGTCTGTTTCTTGTGGTTTTCTTCCTCCTGTCTTAATAGCTGAGCGTGCTAGGTTTTGGTACCTCAGCTAAGCAGAGTGTTTTCCTGTTCTTATATTTGCAGATTGAGGAAGCTCTTGTACGGAGAAAGAAGATGGAGCTTCTTCAGAAGTATGCCAGTGAAACCCTCATGGCACAGAGTCAGGAGGCAAAGACACTTTTAGGGTTGTAACATTGCACCAGCGTGTCCTGGGTTTTGTACAAGCCAGCTAAAAGCAGGAGGTTCACATATTCTGGTCTCAATCAACTATTATTTCCCAGAGTCCCTTTGGATGTTAAGAGTAAACTGATGAAGTTGCAGGGTGTTCTGCAGAAGGAGAACCATCGTTTTGGTTTATCCACTAGGATGACTTGCACTTCAGTGCTGAAAAAGATCAAACCTAGGTTCACTTGTCTCTGCATCGTCAGCAGCTGTCTTCAGCCCTTTCACTGGTGCCTCTTACAGACAGGAGCACAACCTGAGTGACTCCTTAAATCCCAATGGAAAGCTGAGTGCCATTACTGCCTTTCTGTCCACTGTATCCTGACCGTAAGTATGCACGTCTTTCTCATGTTTCTGCTGAGCTGAGACCAGAAGTAACTTCCTCTCTTATGCCCAGCTGATTTACCAGCATAGCCTGTTCTGATGGCATATCTTAGGAGTGACTATGAGGTGGCTTTGGTTCTTTGTGTAACACGTGCAGGATGTCTAAAAGCTGTTCCCCTTGCTGTGGTTTGTAACCATGCCTGGGTGGATTGCTCAGTGCTGGATATTTCAGCAGCTGTTGTAAATATGTTCAACCTCACAGTACCTGGTTCAAACATTTTTAGTAAACCTTATTTACAACCCGATGTCTTGTTTTATTCCAGCTCAAAAGATTGTGGTGTTTCCCTGATTGTAGCCAAAGAATGGGATCAGAAGTGGCCATCCGTATGGGGAGTTGGAGCTCTGCATCCCCTGCTGCTCTTGGCTCGGGTATCCTGTGGCAAGGGGCAGATTACAACAGAGCTGTGCAGTCTCATGGGTGACTAACATTGTACAGATTATACAGAATGAGTGAAATCCTGAATTGGGCATCTGCAGCCATGGAGTAGAAGTGCTGTCTGAGGAGTATAGTATTTAACAACCACCTAGCCATGTCTGGGACTACTTATGAGTTTCCAGATGCTCTGAGTATTCAGCACTACCTATTGTAAATAATCAACTCCAAAGCAATCAAAGCTCTTAACTTACAGAGAAGAACTTTTTGATGCAACTGATCAAATTATAGAAGCCTTGAAAGAGTGGAAAGCATAGCTGCCAAATGGGAATCTTAACAAAGATCAAGTAGATAGCAAGCAAACAACATCACACACACCTTCCTCTCTCTTCCTGTTAGCAGTGTAGCTTTCTCTGCTTTGTAATAAAGCAGCAAATGAATACATGTATGATTTGTAAGCTGTAAGCATCTTTCCAAAGTTGTTTTCAGTTTTTGCTCTGGCCCTTGAGTGTTTTCTGCTCTTTGTATAGAGGGGGTGATGTGCTTTTATCCACACACTACCTACCTTGCTTTAAAAGGCACTGCTGTTTCCCAGAGTTCCTTCCCTGACACCCCTGCCTGCCAGGGGTGGAAAAACAGGTTCCTTCCGTGTGGGATGTGCCAACAGGTTTATGGTCTGGCTGTGCTGGATCAGAACAATGTGCTTTGTCTATGGAAAAGGTTAGTAGATGAAGGGTAAGGGCTTTATCGCCTGGTACTAAGGCACTGACACAGTTCCTGGAGCTGAGTGCATTAGCAGGCAGGTTGTAAGGCTTGATCATACTGCAGGAGTGTTGGTCACAACCCATAGTGTGACCAGGGCAGGGGAGACATGACAGCAACAGCCAACCTGGACAGCCAGAGGGGTTTGCCGGAAAGGCACTTGGAGCTGGGTTATGAACAGCCCCCTGCCAACCATGCTCCTGCCGCACTGTGCTTGTTCGATACAACAGTGTTTCTTCCAGGGGAAGAGGAATGCCAGTCCTGCTGTACATCTGCTAAACTCTGTGCTGCAGATAACCAAACCAGATTTAGGGGGGCAGGGGAAACCTGACTGGTTTTTATAGCCTGACACAGTCTGGGAGTTTAATACTACCACTGGTTGATCCCTTCTGTCACAGTAGGAATATGTAACATAGAAAGCAGAAAACAGAAGGGTGAAGCTAGGTCAGGGACACAGTGATAAGGACAGAAAGCGTAAAGAGTAAACTGATAGAGGGAAATCCAAGACAGGATGGGAACTGCATTTGTGTTCAAAGAAGCAGCTCCAGCCCTCAGCAAGACCAATGTAATTAGGTAAAAAGAGGGGTTTAGAACGGTGCTGGTCCCTGCTCAGCAGCACAGAAATGGGATCAATGCGCAGGAACAGCGTGGAGCTGCAGTGCAGGCTGAGCGGGGCCTGGAGACTGGCTCTAGCTCCAAGTGCTGGCTTTTTAAGCTGGATGCTCTCTTTTGGCTGTATCTGAGTCAACAAATGGCAGAGTAATTGTTGGCAGCAGTGGCCCGGGGTAAAATGCCTCTGCTGTGCTGGCTGAGGGCTGTTAAATCACTGGTGGGGTTGGGGCCCAGGAGCTTCTGGAGGCAGAACTGCAAGAATAAGCTTGTAGCTTGTCCTGAAGCATGGAAGAGCACATAGGCTCTGTGTTAGCACTTCTTGAGTGTGCAGCTGTACTTAGGCCTATGTGTTGTGTCAGGCTTACAGTTTGTGCCATCCCTGTGAGCTGTGAGCACATCAATGTTATCAAATAAATGTCAGTTTCTGAGTGTGCTTCAGAGCTCTGTGCTGTGTGTGATCCTGGCTTGAGTCGTGAGGGGATAACCTCTGGATTAGGCTGTTTGCTGCATCAGTCTTGGCTGCTTTTGTGTGCTAGAAATGCATTCAATTCCGTTTCATTTAGTGCCAACCACCGTGGTGGTGTCCACCAAAGCACACCCTCCTTGCTCCTTGTCTTGGTGAGCGCAGTGCCGTCAGGGGATCAGCTTCTCCTGACGTCCAAGACGGTGGTAGGGAATATTTGTTGGCGCTACGAGGAGATAAGTGGATTTACCTGATCAGTGTTAGCAGATGAGTGAGATCGCCAGTGACAGCTCTGCAGTGTCCCCTTGCTGTGTTTATTCGGTGGTGGTCCCACTCTCAGCCTGGTTGCAATGCCTTTGCAGGGCACATCCAGCTCACACCGGGTTCGTGCATGAGCGTGATGGGATTTCGCCCCAACAGCCTCGATTCCCGACCAGCAGCAGAGCGGTGCGTTTGTTACCAAGGCAAACCCGAGCTCTTTGAGCGGTGGAAGCTCCCTCTCGGGGCAGGTTCCAGATGCGGTCTCTCGATGCTGGCGCTGGTGTGAAGGGTGGCACAGCCCGACTGAGCCCCAGCACTGAAGGCGTTTGCAGGGGCCCTACTACGGCCGCAGCTCTGCGCGCTCCCGGCGCTGCCCGTGCAGGGGCCGGCGGTTTCGCTGCCGTTACCGCGGGGACGCGCCTCGGGAACGCCCGGGGAGCGCAGACCTGAGCGCGGGCGGGTAGGGGGCGTGGCCTCTGTCCCGAGGGGGCGTGGCCTGCGCTGGCGGGCGCCGGGCTCGAGGCGGGGCGGTGCTGTCCCGGCCGCTCCCTGTCACCGCCATGCGCCGGGCGCTGCCGCCTCTCCGCGCTCTCCTCAGGCCCGGCCCCGCGGGGCTGCGGGCGCTCCACGGGCTCCCGGCGGCCGGGGGGAACAGCGGCGGCGGCGGCAAGGCAAGCGGGGCTCCGCGGGGTGGGGCCGGGCACCTCGGGGCGGCGCGGGGCGAAATCGAAACGGCGGCTGCGGTCAGGCCCCTCCCGGGTGTGGCGGGCACGGCCCGGCCGCGGGTCCGGCGCTTTCCCCGTCCGGGAGCAGCGTTTGCCCAGGGACCTGGGGAGTCTGCGGGCCCCTGCCCCGGGGCTGAGCGCTGCTGGGCGGCGGGGGAGCGGCCTTGTATGGCCAGAAGTGTGAATGTCAGCGTTTCCTGCGGGACACGCTGCAACCCTCCCGTAGTGCTTTCGGTCTGTATGCTCAGCAGCGGACTGCGCTTTCGCTACTGCTGTTCACTGTAGGACTCACATCCATGGTCTTCCACGGCAGAACTACTGGGAATAGCTGCCTTTCCCAGAGAACAGTGTAGTGCCGGGAGCTTCCCGCGGCAGTTCCAGACCCCGAGGAGGCTGCTCTGTGTCCATCGTGCCCACGGCGGGTGGGTTACTTCCATTGTGGCATTCCCGAGGCTGCTGCAGGGTTAGGGTTAGGGTTAGGTGCCCTGCAGGCACCGGCTCAGGGCTGGGGTTCTCGGAGGGCTGATGAGTACAGAGGGACAGGGCTTCAGGGGGAGTTCTGGTAACTAAAACTGGACAAAGCCCCCGTGCCCCGTTTCAGCAATGACAGTGCAGTACACGGCAAGGGCGGCCTTTACTGAACTGGGCTGCGCAGGGAGATGTGTTCCTTCCTGGGCTTTCCAACAGCCGCTCGCATGTCAGCGGGAGCCGGCCTGTCCGGGGCTGTGCCGGTAGCTCCGTCCCCTGCAGCGCAGCGGTGGCAGCGCCCATCCCCGTGCAGTGCCCAGCTGCAGGAGGAATGCAGCAGGTGAATAATTGATGAGGAGCGGAGTGCTGCTTCAACAGGCAGAGTGTCCTTGTCCTGCGCAGCAGGAGCAGCGGGCTGGGTCGCTGTCAGCCTGTACCCAAACAGCTGAACCCACCTCCGCTGGCTGGGGTCGTTTGGTGCCTGTTCTCCCCATCACACTGGCTCAGCACTGGATCTGCCACTCCTGTTTCGTCCAACGATGACCGAGGGGGTTAGGAATCCTGAGAGGCCTGCATTTCATTTTAAGCTTGGGAGGGAACTGAAGTTTAGGTTACAAATCCTTGTTGGACTATCCTTTTCCAGCCCGATTGACTAATGGTTTCATTGCTTGACAGCCCTCTCTCTGTTGCCGCTCCTTAAGCTTATTACCCAGCTCTTCTCTTACCCTCACTTGGCCTTGCTCTCCTTTCCTGGTCTCACAAAGCTCTTCAGTTCTTCAAAGTCAGGCAATGAGATAAACTCTAGTGACTCAGACAGCATCTGTGTTGAAGGAGGAGCTGACTCTACCAACAGGCATTAGTCTGCTATGTGTAAAACTCGGCGTCAGCTCCCTGCTGCTCTACTTTTACTGTGTTAGTAGTTTATTTGTTAGTCTTCTGGCATTGACATTGCCTGTGAAACAGAGAGGGGTTAAATCAATGAGAAGTGTGACTCGCTGGCACAGCAGCGTGTATTTTGTACCTTTTTTATCAGTTTACCTCCGTTTCTCCCTGTCTCCTGAAGCATTCAAGGACTGCTCATAAGGCATAAGAGGAGTTGTAGGGTTCCTTTTTTCACAGTATGTATTTTAGCACATAAATATGTCTGTAAGGCACATTGAAATGTGCAAAGTTAAGGATCCATCCCTTTTCTGGGGAGTGCCTGTTTCATTGCGCTGAGCTGTTGTGGGCTTTATCAAACAGGCATAAGTATGGGAATAACTAATGTACTGCTCTCTTTCTAATTCTTTCTTACAGCTCAGTGTGCTGCCATCCTTTGGGTTTCTTTTTGACATTGACGGTGTACTGGTGCGAGGGAAGACTCCAATTCCTGCTGCAAAAACAGCCTTCCAGAAGCTAGTGAACTCTCAGGGACAGTTCGTGGTGCCTGTGGTGTTTGTCACCAATGCAGGGAATTGCCTTCGCCAGGAAAAAGCTGATCAGTTGTCACAGCTACTGGGAGTTCCAGTGAGTACCATCAATCCTATTCACTTCGTTACTTACTCATGGTGGAAGTGTCAAATGTGTTATGTTCCATTAAATGCTGCTCAGTTAAGCAGTTTTGGCTTTCCCTTACGCCCCCTGATATGCCTTGCTGGAGGTGTTATAAAAGTAAAAGATGCTGTCCAAAGCCAGTAGCATTGCCACTGATGAAGGCACTGCTTTTTCCAGTGGTAATGGTATTTCTTTGCAATGTTATTAATGTGGGAATAAATCTTGCCTTCTCCTCCTGAAGAAAAAGCCTGCATGGGCCACTACCATGAACCACTGCTCTGGCCAGTGAGTGTCTTCTGTGGTGATGTGTGAGGCAGGAGCTTCCTGCCTGCCTTTGTTACAGGATCACAGAATGATCATTCTAACCCCCAAGTTTGTGAATAGTAAAACTTTATTCCCCCTGATCTGTGAGCACTGCAGTCAACAGGACTTCTCTGTCCATGGGGACTGCTTGAGCATCGCTAAGAGAAAGCCATGAAGTGAGTCCTGCAGTGCCTTTGGTTTTGGGAAGGGCCAGGAGACATGGGCATGTCTGTACCAGTCAAACTCTGTGTCAGGGGTAAAACAACATCGTGATGATCTGGGGGGGGCGGGTTAGATCTGTAAAAGTGATAAGCAGTCATTCATAACAGCATCCTTCCAGGATAATACTTAACACTGGTTTTATAGCTACTGAAGGAATGGGGACATGGAAACTAAGACAAGAAGGTCTGATACAATGGAATCAGTGCTGCAGCCTAGCGAAGGGACCACAATCAGAACTAGGCCAATTCTGATTCTTCCTTCCTGTTTGTTTTCTAAGTGCATTTGGCATTCCTTTAAAACTAAGAGAGAAAACCTAGTTGAATGGAGTGATTCTGGCACTTGAAAAGGGGCTATATAACAATTTGTTGGTGATGATTTTTTTCCTGGTGTATTATAAATGCATTGTGCGATTTAGGAGATCTGGTATGGTTGGGCTTTACGTAAGTCTGCTTGATATGTCGTAACTCATAGGCTTTGCCACAGCTGTTGCTGACCTCCACTTGTAAACAGCTGATCTGGGAAACAACAAACTCCTCTTGTTTTGAAATCCCACACAGATTTCCCAGGACCACGTGATGATGTCACACAGTCCTCTGCGGATGTTCAAGCGGTACCATGACAAATGTGTTCTTGTATCAGGACAAGGACCTCTTCTTGACATTGCTCATGAGTATCTTTATAAACCAAACCACAAAACCAACCCAGCAACTTTCTGTTTAAGTATCTTCCTTAATCAAGGTCAGGAGATCCTGTGGATTAAGTGAAGACTAAATATTTCAGCACTACAAATGCAGTCATCAGCAGTGGTAGTTCTTACTGTGGTGTCAACTTGATGTTTTGGAAGTGGTTGTGTTTGACATTTGCTGCCTTTAATGAGGAAAGAAAAAGGAGAAATAATTTGTTTGGACTTGTGTAAATGACACTTCAGCTCAAGGGTCTGTGTTCTGCAGTGGCTCAGAGTGTGGCATTCCTGTAGCATCATCACATCTGACTTGTAGTTCACTGCCTCAGTATCTGCAGGTGGGCATGCAGCCAGGCCAGGTCACAATGGTTTTGTAACCAGCATCTAGAGCAGAACTACACTGGAAAGTATTTTGCCACGTCTACACTAGCAGCCAAAAAGAACTTGAATTACGTTGATGTAATGGTGGTATCAAAGCTTCAAACTGTAATTGAACGACCATAACTTCTGCACAATTTTCACTCATGCTTCCTGTAGCTCCCTTCTGCACTTGTTCTTTACGGGGATTTTAATTAAGGTTAGTGCAGTCATAAGCTGTAAAAAGCCAGGCGTGCAGCTTATAACTAAGTGTTATTTCAAATACAAAGATGAGACAAAGTTACTGAAGGAATGTTCCAGTTTAATCAAAATTAGTTGAGCACAGCTAAGAGAAAAGTCTCTTAGGAGCTTAACACAAAAGCTGTATTTCTGTTAGACAGCATTTTCAGGTGAGATAATCTGATCTGAAAATAACTTCACAAATGGCCCGTGGTGTTAATTCAGGGGCTTACTTTGTATAACTGATACACTTCAATTGCTCTTCCTTTCATTTGCATTGTAAGATGATGTCGTTGCATTGAGACTAAATTCACAACTGCTGTTTACATAAATGAGCGGGTATGGTTTGATTTCCTCTTGTTAACTAAGTTTAAATTAATGGGATATATCAGTATTTAAGAATACTACTATGCAAATCAGGAGGTTGTTGTTCCCCTTCTGGTCCTCTCCTTTCCTGACGTGTTTCAGTGTTCATCTTCACTCCCTGTAGAGCACAATTAAACCCAGTTGTTCAGGTCACCATTTAGCAAGAGGCTGAGCTTTATGGTGTTTGCTTACCCAGGGGCATGCTTTCAGCTCTAATGGCCCGAGGAAAGCACAGGTCGTGGGGACAGTAGCTGTAACTCAAGTAGCTCATATTTCTTTCCTGTAATCATTGCATAAGGTGCTGTCTTGCTGCCACATAAACTTCAGCTTATGTGAAGATGATCTTGGAGTACTGCAGATGTAGAATGGCTTCTTGCTTTTCATCTCATATTCTGAGAAAGATTTATGTATAATTTCTGTCATAGGATTCCAGTCACACAGGTCTCCCATTTATCAATAATGGGATGATCATCTTTTTATCTCACTGAAGAAAAAGTCAGTCTTTATGTTACTTTCATTCCTAAATAATTTTGTTTACCAGATAAGCTCCATATGTTAAAATTGTTAAAATGGAATTGCTAATTTTTAAACTCTTTTAATACAAGCAGTTCTGTATCCTTAACTGACATTCCCCAGCCTTGGTTTCTGTCAACCTATTACCATTGAAACACTGCGGGAGAAACACCCTTTGCTAGATGTAGTCGACCATGACAGAAGACCTGATGTTCTGGTGAGTGTGTATCTTTGTATTCAAGTTCTTCGTTTGCTCATTAGATCATATTCTATAGCAGGGGTCAATATTTAAACTACGGAGCTAATGCTGTTCTTACATTGTACTCTGACGTTGCTTTTCTCCTCCCTTATTTGTTTTATTGCATCATTTCCAAGAACAATTCTATAGGCTTGTTTTCTTGGTAGTTCTTTAACATAACCTTTGATTTTGTAACTTACTGTTGTGGAGAAACGTACCCTTTATACAGATACCTAATTCAGATTCTGTCATGGAAAGCTTACTAGCTTCCTCAGGTGTGTGTAAGGTAAAATAAGCCTTTTCCTTCAGTACAGGATTGTCTTGGTAGTGTTTCTAGGCTGTGAGGTTGCTTTGGTTGTCAGTGCTTTGCAGATAACTGATTTTTCTGCAGTGTACTCCCTTTCTTGTTTGTACCATTATTCAGATATATTTAAATACTAACAGTACATGCACTGTGGCTTCAACTGAACTGTGCAGGCTTCAAGAAGTGAGTACATCCTCAGTACATACACATGTGGTACTGCACATGTTCAGGCTTGGTTGGCAGAGTGGGGTTTTCCCATGCGAAATCAGGAGGTCCTTTGTGGTTCATAGAATCCCTAACTCAGTTGTATCAACTTCTGCCTTGCTTCTCAGCCATGTGGGTGTCAAAGCTCAAGAAACTGTTATGTATTTGTCACATGAAGTGCAAACTCCTCTTTGTTTAGCAAATGCGTTAGGTGTTACAGATCATGTTTTTCTTCCTTAGCACTGTTAAGGAAATACATTTCAAAAGCTAATTTTCAAATGCCTCATTAACACAGGAGGCCTCTTCCTCCTATTGCAAACCAAACATCCATGCTTTGATACAGAAGTAAATTAAACAACTTTGATACAGGGGTAAATTAAACAACTGTAGCTGGCCAGAGGCAGTTAAATGGATGCAGGAAGCTAGACATGAACTTGTCTGCTGTGCCCTTGCCATGAGTTTTCACTTCAGAGTTGAGGTACAAGTTTTCTAGGTATATACTAAAACAGCGGGTGCATTTCCTGTGAGTGTTGCAGAAGGCAGCTGTGGGAGCTGCACTTGAATTTATTCTGTTAAAAATAGTAGGAGATGTTTAATCCTGTAGAAAACTTTCACTTTTTTCTTATTGCAGTCCCCCTCTGCTGTGGAACTTCCCAAGATTGAGGGTCAGTTGTCTTTATTTAACTTGCAACTATCCATTAATAGATGAAATATCTTTGTCGTACTTTGTAAGTGGGATTTATGTTTAGATTGCTGGGAGCTTCGGAAAGTTGGCTGAGACAATTCTGAAGTGTCCCCAGTAATGGCATCTGTCACTGATTGCACTGTATCACGTGTGACAGCTGTGCTTTTAATGTGTGCAGGTTTGAGCCATGTGGTTTTGGTGTTTCAGAGGTCTGCTGTCCTCTCCATCTTCCTTTAACTGCCTGCTGTTGTCTTCCTGTCATGAACGAGGAATGAATTTCTGTGTTCAGAAATAATGGGTCTTGTTCTTACAAGCTGTTGGGACAGTCACTTCAGAGCTGTAGTATGAGAAGCACCTTGTTTCAGCACACCGCATTCACTCTCCTCTGAAGTACAGCAGAGTAGAAACTGGGCTTCAGGATTTAATAAAATCTACATCAGATGATACTGGAGGCCAGAAAAAATGTCTAAAAAACAACAATCGAGTTTTGCTTTAAGATGAGAAAATAACATCTCTGATCTGTGTAAATACTGGCTGTAAACACAGAGTTCACAAGGGTGTGGGAGACGGACAAATACCAGTTAGAGGTTAATATTTTGTGGTGCTGTGGAGAAATTCAGCCGATTAAAAAAGAAATCCTTAAGGTGGTAGATTGTGCACAGGAGGGTTGTTACTTGTGAGATTTGCTGTGCAAGAATGGGTATGTAATACAGTAACCCCTGAAGTTAAAGTTAAATGTGACTATTTCAGTTCATGGTTAAATTGAACTACTTGTTCAGTCTCTTTAGACCAAGTTTTAGTGTCAGAGATTTGGTGCCCTGTTAACTAATTCCATAACTCTGTTCTGTAACTCTTGTTCTTGTAGCTGTTGTTTTGTTTGGGGAACCAGTCAGATGGGAGACCAACCTGCAGCTGATAATAGATGTTTTGCTGACAAGTGGCTACCCTGGAAATCCTTATCACCGTGAAAATTACCCCCACATTCCCGTGCTTGCCTGTAACATGGATCTGATGTGGGTAGCTGAAGCACAGTCTCCAAGGTAAGCGCATGTTGTAACATGAGTGTATATCGTGATATATTTGGTGTTTCCTCACATCTTCAGTGAAAATCAGATAATTCTTCTATACGAAGTGCTTGCTACAGCCTCACAGTTGGTCTCGGCATTGAAGACAGCATCTCTAAAGCCATGCACTTTCAGCAGGAGCTGCCTTACTGCTGTCTACATCATTGCACTCAGGAAATCAGTTACTCATGGTAAAAGCTGCTTCTGCGCACTAAGCCCCTTTGTTTCCCCGCTCCCAGAAGACAGGGTTTTGCCTGAGGTGTCTCAGTTCGAAGGAAAAACTAAAACAAATATCAAGGCCATTGTCTCATTTCATTAGTTCCTTCTTTGGTATTTCTCCTTTCCACCCCACTTTTTCTAATAGAGTAAAGAATTGAACCTGCTATTTGAAAGCTGTGAGTGTTTTTGAGCTGAGGACAATATAGTGAGCTCTTTAAGGAACACGGGATGAAACAAGTAGAACACACAGAACTAGGTGGCACGATCTCTGGTAGTGGCTTTGTTTGATTTTGGTTTCAGTAGTGTGTTCTTTCAAGGAACAGTAGTTCCTTCAGTAGTTCTGTTCTCCTCCAGTCAAAATTCGAATATACACTGAAATAGTCGTTGTTGTTAGTGTGACTTGATTGCTGCCTTGATCTTGGGTTGAGGACCTTGTCAGCTGTCCTTACTGGATGCAAAGATCATCTCTCGTTAGCACGCTGGTAGAAGACAGATGTGTGATGTTTTCAGGATAAGAGTAAGGCAACCATTGTATCTACAGTGAACCAGATTCATGGTTTTGGTTGTGCCCTTTGGGAAAGATCCAGTAGAAACCTGGGGTTTTTTTCCCCTTTGAGTTTGACAGTATGACAAGGTTGCATCTGTCAGAGCTGTTACCTTCACTACTGGAATACAATGCCATGACTAAGTTGGTAGAAGCTTTTGCTAATAATTAATTTTATTATCATTTATGGGTATTTCATAACAGAAAGCAACAAACAGGGTGGAGAGGGGGAATGAAGGGTTAATACAGAAAAGCTAAGTATGGACCACCTGGGAAAGTACTACAGTTGCTTCCTCCTTTGTAGCTTTTTTCCTTAAAAGACTATTTCGATTTCTAGGCCACTAGAGACTTAATTTCTATATTAGCGCACCTCATACATCTCTACTTGCTTCTGATGCTCGTTATTTTTGGGTTTGGGTATTTTTTACGCTGTTGATCTTGATTTGAGCAGATACACCAATCTGTGTGCATTAGAAGTTACATAGCAGCTCTTCTGAAGCAGTATGTGTCATTTATTGTGTATAGAATTGTTGTATAGCAATTTTCTGTTCTCCTTAGGGTGCTTTTGGTAATTTGGTGTTCTCAAGTGATGCATATTAGTTCATCCCTAATGCCACACCCTCAACTAGTTTTTCACTAGTAGGGAAATAAAACTTACTGATTTACTGGCTTGGATGAGGACCCATCATCACTGTCTGCACCTTGATCAGAATAACAGTTATCCAAAGCATGCTGTAAGATCATAGTTTGTTCCTTGATTCTCCTTTGCATCTGTTTTAGAGAAACCCAGGAAGCTGGGGTTTTTTTGTCTCCATATTACAGGAGGGTTTTGGTATACTCTCTGTTTTAAGGAGAGATCCATTTTCCTTCTGTCTGATTCTGTCCTTCCTTTTCTATTTCTCCTCTTTGTTGATTTTGGTGATTCTGCTCTGTCACTGCAGAGTAGATCACAGGCCAGGCATTATTTCAGGAAGGTCACTTCTGTAACTATTTAAGTGCAAGTGATACTAACACAAGCCACTACCACACTTTAAGAATAGATAAGTCTGCTGTGCTGCCCCAATAACCTGGTTTTGTTGTGGTGTTTATTTTTCAGCTAATCAGCACTCTATTTTCAGTGAAACAGCTGTGGAAATGTTGCATTGGAGCATGTGGAAACCGAGGGAGGTTCGATAGTTACAGGATGTGATTTATTCCTAAAAGATGATGAAATAAAAATGGCATTTTTTATACAAATATGTTTTTTTTTTTAATTTGTACTTAATATAATTTGATTTGTCTTTGTATGTGGGCAGGTTTGGGCATGGAACATTCATGGTTTGTCTGGAAAACATTTACAAGAAGATCACAGGCAGAGATCTGAAATATGAGGNAACCGAGGGAGGTTCGATAGTTACAGGATGTGATTTATTCCTAAAAGATGATGAAATAAAAATGGCATTTTTTATACAAATATGTTTTTTTTTTAATTTGTACTTAATATAATTTGATTTGTCTTTGTATGTGGGCAGGTTTGGGCATGGAACATTCATGGTTTGTCTGGAAAACATTTACAAGAAGATCACAGGCAGAGATCTGAAATATGAGGCCCTCATGGGCAAACCCAGTAAAGTGACCTACCAGTATGCAGAATACCTCATCAGGGCCCAGGCAGCAGAGAGGCAGTGGCAACACCCCATTCACACACTGTATGCTGTCGGGTAAGGCACCCCGAGTCCATCCAGTACAGCAGCAAATCACTCACAGCAGGAATACCAGTAAAGATCCACAACTTGTACTAGTTTGTTTCTCATATCATTGGGACCACTAACATTCTTGGCACTATGGTGTACTTCTTACAGTGGTTTTGAGCCTCAGTGTTTCTAATCTTGAAAATGAATAATACTTTGCTCTTTCTGTGTGTTATTACTGCACAAGAAGTGGTTTAGGTGCCACAAAGATTTCTCCTGATTCCCTTCCCCCCACCAAGAGGCTGTGTAAATCTAGCAAAAAAGGATTTGCATGGGTGGGTTTTATTAAGTTTAATGGAAAACGACAGTTATGAGAGAATGTAGAGCTAGAAGTTATTTGTGAGGTCATTAAGCTTAGTCATATGCTACTGTGTGTGCTGTCCCATCATAGAATGCTTTTCATAGATAGAGATAAAGCTGTATTGTATTAAAGACTGTTCCAGAGTCTCCAAGATGACTGGAACTATAATGAACTCATTCATGGGCTGCAAATACCTATCCTTGATTTCCACTACCCCCCCTCTCGAAACTGAAATTTCACTAGGAAGTTATTTTCTCTTATCGTATGTCATGCGTAATGATAGCTGTGTAATAAAATAGCTATAGAATTGGGGTTCTTCTGGTCTGAGTATTCCCACATAAAGTTATGTATAAAAGAAACTGTTAAATCAAAGCTGCATAAATGCCCTTCAGACTTTGAAATTTGTCAACTCAAATTGCTCTGCTGACTAAACTGTTTCTTCTCTTTCCAGAGATAATCTCATGACTGATATCTATGGTGCTAACCTTTACAATCGCTATCTTGAAGAGAACTCCAGACAAGGGTCAAAATCCTGGGTTCAGGCCAAAGTTGCTGGTGGCAGGGGACACGCCGCACTCTCTCAGGATGAGGAGATAGACAACAGTTGGGAGAATGAGTTAGCATCTGCAGCTGCTGCCCACTGTAGGTCTGTTCTTGTTTGTACCGGGGTTTACAACCCACACACCGAGGTGCCCTTGGATACCAGGGCGAGCATAGCTGAAATGGTGTTCCATGGCCACAGAGATTTTAGATTTGAGCCTGGTTTAGTAGAACCAGATCATATTGTACCAGATGTTGATGCTGCCGTAGACCTGGTCTTCCAGCTGGAGAACTTTGCACCTTATTGAAACGACATGATTTCTTAAGGACTACTCAGTGCTATGCTTTTCTTCCCCAAAACCAAACTGTGCTTTAAAATCGTGCCACAAACTGCTGCTTTCTAAAATGTTTAAGTTTTACAAGAATACAATCTTATATTAAGTAAACTTAGGTATATTTATTTGCTTAATATATTAAATATCAACAATGCTTTTTAAAGTACATGGAAATATGTCATTTGTTACTTGAGTTGCCCTTTATTCTCCTCCTTTCAATTATGTTAGGTATTTTAATAGCAATTTCTCATAGTAGCTTATGCATGTTACTGGTATCTCAGTTCCCATGTGGCAGTACCTTCTGTTTGCTGGAAGATTCAGCTTCCAGGAATTGGGATCTTGAGAGTATCGGCCCATGGGGCTGGGGTTGTTCACACACTTACAAACTGGCAGGTACAGAGCATACATTTTGCCACTTGGGATTCTGCAGCTAATGAGTACTTTTTCCCATTAGAGCAAAGTCAAGTCTGTTCTGCATTGTACTTGCTCACATACAACCCTGCAGCCTTTCTCTTTGCCTGTTTTCCTGTGTGTGTGGAGCTGCTACAGCTCCTCCCTACTCTGACATGTAAAGCCTTAATGGAAATGCACTTATAAGATGGGGAAGGCAGACTTGTTAACACCAGTTTTGAAACTCCAACTAAGCTGAACACAGTCACGTAAGGAGAGCAGCTAATGTTGGGTGTCTTGTGTGGCAGAATACCTGGCTTTATGTCTTTGCCTTTTTATCTGCACTTTTTGGAGGAATTTAGGATTTTAGAAAGCTTCAGCAGTTATGTTTCAGGCGTTTCTGTCAGTTGGACTTCTCCATGGAATGAGTGACTACTCTTTGGGTAAAAAGTGCCTAGTAATTTACTTGAAGCTTCGTACCACTGTGGTAACTACCTGGCCTTTAGTGTAATATATTTCATCTTGTGTCTGTTACATGTTTGTTGGTTCATGAATATTATAGCTGTTCATTTAAAGAAAGAAAAAAAGGAATTTATGTTATTTGTGTAAAATACATTTAAGCATTTTAATCCAAAAGATGTCTTTGAAGATGTATTCATGTTAATTTGTTATAGCAGTGTGTATGGTGTACTTGTGACATAAGGTAGAAAAATGAAGCCAGTTAAGCATGGTTTAAAATCAAGGTCAACTTACACACAAATATCGCTCGCCATAACTTTGGGGTGTTTTTATGGTTGGATTTATTTTGTTTTCTTGTCTGTTTATTTTTTCCCAAATTAGAAATGGCACAAACAAAAATCTGGGGGTCTTCATTTTTCCCAAGTTCTTACAGAACTAGCAATTGGCAGCCAGATGGTGGCATAAAGTGACATGACTTCCTGGCCAACTTCTTCACTGCTTACTGTCCTGCTATGAAAGAGAATGAAAACTCGCGTCATGAAGAGAACACTGCTGCTAAGGAGTCCGATTTCTTTGTTGTGTTTTCTCCACTTGTAAACCACCATAATCCCTCTGTCTACCCTCAGGATTGTCCATTCATTCACTCCCAATGTTTCACAAGTGGCTTTTAATGTATCTTGCTGGATCCAGTTTAAGGCCACTGCTTTAAACAGTGTTTTTCCCATTTCTTCACTGGGAAAGTATTACAGCAGCACATTCTTGCCTTTTTTGTTGGTACAATAAACAGGTATATTGCTATTTGTGCAGCACTCTCCTGTAAGATGCCAGCTGCTTGTGAGGTGTGCCAGATCCTCCTGAGCAAAGGTTGTGGTTCTGTAGCGTGCCGGGGTGCCGTGCTGCATTGGTTCAGTGCTGGTGCGCGTTGCAGAGCTCTGACTGTTGCTGGAAGTGGTTTCAGGCTGTCAGTGACGGAAGGAATAAAAAAGTGGAAGTTGATGAACAGAAAACATTCAGTTTCTTTCTTCTCCTCCCCTTCTCCCTTCCTCCCCCCATCATAGAATCATAGAATAGTTAGGGTTGGAAAGGACCTTCAGATCATCCTGTTCCAACCCCCCTGCCATGGGCAGGGACACCTCACACCAAACCATGCCACCCAAGGCTCTGTCCAACCTGGCCTTGAACACTGCCAGGGATGGAACATTCACAGCTTCCCTGGGCAACCCATTCCAGTGCCTCAGCACCCTAACAGGGAAGAACTCCAACAGCTCCATGTCCTAATGCTGAGGACACCAGAATACACAGTGCTTCAAGTGGGGTCTCACAAGAGCAGAGGGGCAGGATCACCTCCTTCAACATGCAGATGTGCATGAACGTTTCAAAAGGTCCATGGAGGAGCTGGGTATATACTTTTTATACTTCACCCCTCATGGGAGCACTAATTTATAATGCCTGTTTGGTTGCTGGTCAGGCTGCTGCTCTTTGTTAGCTGCAGAAGACAGTTTTTAGTCTCTATTCCCCTTGGACCTTTCAGGCTGTGCCTGCAGGGCAGGGGTGTAAATGTTGCCCAAGGAGTCTGCTTGAGCTATCATTAATGTGATCCTTTGTGTGCTGTACGGCTGAGTCCCAGCAGTGTGCCAGCGTGCCGCTGGAGTTGGAGCTGCATCAGCATGGTACCAAATACAAGCAGTTGTTGCCACAGATGATGGACAAAGATGAGTAATAGATGTGAGGTTTACTGTAAAACACAAAGGAGAAGCGCTGCTGTGGCAGACACTGCGGTGCAGCAGTGAACGAGGCAAAGGAGCTGGTCACAAAAGGCATGGTGGGGCTCCCCTCAGCTCGGGCGGGCTGCCGCAGGGGGCGCCCTCCGCCATCTTGGCTTTACCTCAGAGCGAGGGCCCTCTCCTCGCCTGCCCCCGTCCCCGGCATCCCTTTTATCTATCTATTTGTCTATTTTTTTTAATCTATTTATTTATCCATTGATTTTTAAATTTTCCATAGCACGGAAGTAGGAAAATGCAGAAACATCATCACCACCCAGTTCTCTAAGGCTCCCAAGATCAGTGGACTGAACTCCAGCTTGGTAAGTGGCAATATGGGTTCGGCAGCCACTCAAAAAGCCAACATGCTTATCAAAGATAGCAGCTGAGAGCGTTCATTCACAGTTTCAGGTTTCAAACAAGTGCTTGGTGTTTCCTGTCAGTAACAGAACCTGTGCCCCAGGTTTCAGGGATGAGCACAGTTTGATGCTCCTGAAAGCCCCTTCCCCCCCCCCCAGCTGCTGGGAAGGATGTGTTTACCCCCGAGTTTTGCTGCAGATGGTGAAACCATGAATCAGAAATATACAAAGCTGTGGTTTATGCTTGGGGTTTTGTTTGCTTTTTAAAACGGACAATTGCTTGGGCTTTCTTCGGTAAGAAAATAAGCAAATGTGGCATGAAAGCGTTACAGTCGTTTCTGTGAGGGGTTTCTGTAATGTGGAAGGGACACAGAGCTGAAGGGCCCTGGGGCAGTTGGGGTTTGTTCTGCCATGGATGGATGACTCGCAGAGACAGGTCCTGTACCGTGGCCATGCTTCCTCTCCGAGCTGACTGCTGGCTCTTTGTCAGCTGCGTGCTGTTCAGAAGGTGCTCATGATGGATGGAAAGGAGCAACACTGACAAAATGGTTCCCAGAAACACTGCTCTAAACGTTGACACTTCAGTGTAAGTTATTGTTTCCAACAGCTGGAGAGTCTCAGTGGAGTCTGTTAGTTGGGAGTGCAGCTTCAAGCACAGTGCGTATACGTCGTCCCACCAAGGCACCCATGTTTGTAATGATTTGATATAGTTTTGTATGAGATGCAAATACATTTGAAAGGAATGTATATATTGCTTTAAATGACAGGAGTTGCACAGGCAGCTGAAAGCTGGCCCAGACCTCTGGTTGACTTAGTTTCCATATTGCCTGTCCTGTGTGCTGCTTAAAAGCAAGAATACCCTGTTATTAGGGCAAGTGCAGTGCAGCTATTTTGTGCCCCCCACCTAGTGTCACCAGGCCTTAAAGAAGGATAGAAATAGTGACCTGAATAACATTGCACACAGAAGACTGTTGCTCAGAGGTGGAAATCTCTTTCCTGCAGTGACACAGGCAGCCATTACAGGCGTTGCATAGTCTGCAACTTGAACAGAAATGGGTACTAACAGCCTTTATTGCATGGTATTGCTGTGCATCTTACATGGTCTGTATTAAAACCTTTTGCCTATACAAGGATGAATTCTTGGGTGATGAAATACATCCTTGTTTCAGTGTTGACTAAAACAGCCCCAGTTTCAGAAGAATGTTTCAGTGGTCACTAATGTGAACACGATAAATCAGAACATAGCCAAACTAGCACAGATGGCTTTACTTTGTTTCATTAAGGCCACCTGAGACTCAGCTGCTCTTGATTAAAAGTGCTTCTCCTTCCATTTTCTTGGTCTTGTATGCCAAGCTGAGAATGCAGTATAGGATCTAAGGTCATGCTAAGTGTGTCTTATGTTGGAATGGCCAGCAAACTTTACTACAGATTTATCTGTTGACCTCTTTCTGAAGCAGAAGCAGCACCTGTTGTACAGGTAAGAGTGTTTCTCAGAATAAGAAATGAATTTTCAGTAGGACTTGGATCTCTGAATATCCTTTCTGCTAGTTCAAAAGCTGAGATCGTCACCATAGGTAGGAAGAAGAAATAGTCAGTGAATCTAGACTATAAAAAATCAGGTTGGTTTTTTGTGGGTGCCAGCTACATAATGGAGGCCGATTTACTTCACTAACAAGGAAAAACTGGTTGTGGTGTGTGAGATCTCCTTGTGTAGCCAAACTATTCCACATTCCTAGGGAATTCAAGGAAGGGTTCCTAGAAATGCAGCTAAGAAGTCCCTTTGAAGTGTTTGTCACATGCACTAACAATAAGCCAAGTAAACAGTTGTCATGGTTGTTTTCCACAATGAATTCAAGTTACCAAAAGAGGCCTGTTAATGAGATGTATTTAATTAGCCACAGACACTTACAAATGACCAGGCAGTGGAGATCAGAGCAGTTTTGTTTTGGTCTCAGTGTGTGAGGCTTTTTCCCTCTGCATAACCCTTTATAACTGGTTTAGCCTGTTTACATTTTCAGGGGTGCACAAAGGTGTCCTGGGGGGATTCTGGCCATCCATCTTGCTCCCTTGTCAGTCAGAGTTGTGCTGTTTGTGTGTCATAAAACGCTTTTGAAGATGACCTGAGAAGCTGCTATGAAACTACAGTTAACACGTGTGTGTGTCTTTTCTGCTCTGGAAATAGGGACTGTAGTGACAGGACAAGGGGTAACAGGTTAAAACTGAAACAGGGGAGGATATAAGGAAGAAATTCTTTCCTCTAAGGGTGGTGAGATGCTGGAATGGGTTGCCCAGGGAAGTTGTTGAATGCTCCATCCCTGGCAGTGTTCAAGGCCAGGTTGGATGAAGCCTTGGGTGCCCTGGTTTAGTGTGAGGTGTCCCTGCCTATGGCAGGGGTTTGGAAAAGGATGATCTTAAGGCCCTTTCCAACCCCAACTATTCTATGATTCTATAAATACTGAGAGCTGACTAGCAGCCAGACAGGCAGGTTCCAAGGTTCCTGCAAAGTGACATAGGTGTGTGCTGTGAAAGCACAGGCTTGCTTTGGGAGGCCATGTGCTTTACAGGGTTTAGGGAGACCTGGTTTACATTTATATTCTGGAGCTTTGTTATAATAATGGTTATATTTACATGAATTACACCCATCTTTGTACATGAACTGTTCCTGTTTGTATCATGTCACAGCCTTGGAATTCACAACTTGCTTTTTCCCTTCATATTATTTGAGCAAGCTGTTTTATTTAAACTATACTCTAGATGTGCAGAACACATGCAAAACACAAGAAAAATGAAATCTACAAAAAGTAGATGCATGTTAAGCAAGACACTTGCATTATTTATCTTTCGAACTGATTCTCTATAGCACTGTGCACACTAGTGATCTGTGCAGTTAAATCCAGAAAGTTTCAGTAGGAAAGAATGTGTCAATATAAGGGAATTAACCAATGAATTCTGCTATACCCAGTGCTCCAAGGAGCCAGCTTTGGAGCACAGCCATCTCATTGGAAACTGCTGACTGCTCTTTTGCTATCTGAGGCTGTTACTGAAGCAATAGACTGAATGTAGACCCAAGTAACTTGATATTTGGCTCCTGTGGATGGAAAATGCTTAGCTACTGATGTTACAATCAAAGACCCAAGTAAAAAGAAAGGGGTGTTGCTATGTTTAATTTATAGCAATTAAAATCCAGGATGTGAATGTTCCCTTAGGAAGGTACAGTTGGAACTATATTGTTTACATTTAACTGTAAGCACTGAAAAAGTTGTTTGCACTTCCCAACTTTGGGGGCTCCAGTTTTCATTCTTGATCTACTGGCCAGTTATGTTGGACAGCTTACTACTTTGAAACTATTTAATGTGTAGGCATTTATGTAAGTGATGGGCAGTTGCAAGGATAAGAGAGTTAAGCACTGTTTAATAGAGTGCATTAGATTATGTCTTGTGTAGAAGACCATAGAACGCTGTAGGATACTTTGTGTGTCATACAGTGCTTTTGAAGATGACCTGGGAAGCAGCTATGAAACTACAGCTATGCAGGTGTGTCCTCTATTCTTAAAACTTGATTTTGTTTCTGCTAATAAACCACGTGAGGTACATGCACAAAATAACCGAAGGGATTAATTGCCAAATGTTTACTTTAATTAAACCTTTTTAATGATACACAGTACAACGCATCCACTACTTTGCTAAAATTCACAACAAAAAGTAGGATTCATATGTTTAAAAATATTTTTCATAATAAATTCATAAATAGATGAAGATAAAGTATAAAAAATTACTGTAATATGCAAGCTTGCTCCCTTTTCTCCTCATACTTGAAATGATCTAAGTATTGTGATAAAGTTTAAAAGCAAAGTAGTTACTGCTGATTAGAAATGTACAACCTGCATTTCTTGAAGAAACCTTGAAAAACAGCAACAGATTCATCCTAGAAAATGCAGAATAATTTTAACACTGTTATCATCCAAACCCCTCAGCTGATTTTGGAATGCAGTGAATTCAATATGAATTAGAGATTTATAATTTCTCCCCAGCAGGTGTCTCAGCCAGACTCACTTGAATGCTACCTGGTCTCTGGAGTTGTGGGGTTTATACCTGTCAGGTATCAGTGAGTGAGGCACAGCAGTGGGAAAAGCTGGTTGGCAGCACTGAGCATATCTATCAAAAATCTCAGCATTTCTCCTTGCACACTTAGAAAACAGAAATCTTTAAAAACAGTTACAAATAACTAAATTCACCTTCCACTCAGTCTGTAGCTACTTTCTGTCTGGGAAGCAGGCCAGTGTCTGATCCCATCCGTTGGCTTCCCTGGCTTTGAAATGGGTGTGTGTGTGTGTGTGTGTGTGTGTGTGCAGCACCATTCCAAGCCTTAACTCTACCTGGTGAATCTCTTGCATCACACCATCAGACTCTATCAGCAAAGTCATCAATATTATCACTCTCTTAAGAAAATGTACATATCATTTTATTTGGTCAAGTATCAAACTACTTTTCACACTTAGAATTATCTATTTAAATACCATTTATAAAGGGAAAAATGCTTACTGATGCAGAGCACTGAAGTAGGGAATGAACATGAAAATGCAGAATAATCAGGGTGCTCTTCTTTTCACATGAATGTATTTTTTTTTCCTGATAACTATTTCCCTTTAATGCAAAACCAGTTCCATCCAGGTCTTCTGCTTTTTTTGCAGTGGTAACTAGGTGCTTTTGAAGACCTTGGCAGGCATCTGTCTGCAGCTTTGTCTCTGAAAATTCAGCTCTCAGTTTTTAAAAGTACCTTCAAATTGTCAAGACAAGTTTGCATGCCATGTTCAAAGGGCAATCTTTCATACTTGTTTTCACATACAATAGTTTGGGTACCCAAAATCACTTCCTCACATCATCATATGAATCTGTATTGCTCACAGCGTTTACTGCAGAGGAAATGGGTGTTGGTCATCACAAGTTCTGCAGTTCATTCACAGTTCTGCAGCACAGTGCAGTGTAATAGACTGTTACTTAGTGGTTACTGAGCAGAGACTGGCTTTTGGAACTACACAGATTGGGTTGGGCAGGTGCCTTAAAACAACTATTTCTAAGAAAACACATTCTTCTATTTCATGTTTTCTTCTGCTTTTATCTGGAAAAGATAATCTTCTTGTCTAAGGGCCTTTTTGTATTGATTGAGCTATTAGAAATATGTGCTAGCTTGCCAGTTTTGGTCCTATGTAAGGTACTTTATGCCCAAACTTACAGAAACTTGGGATTCTTTTAGCTAGCTATTATATCTCAATATATTATGTGTAATTTAAGATGTCTGAGTGAGTATATAGGGGAACTAAGGTTTAAATTCCTACAGGATAAGTCAGTGATATATGTTCTTATGAAAGCTTAAAATAGGTGACTGCTCTTCTTAGTTTCTCAGTTTAGGCTTCAAAATTAAAAAGATATAAATGTAGGATTTTTTTAATGTTATGCTTATGACTAAAGAATAATAGTTGACTTAGAGGACTCTTGCTATAGTAACAAATTTTGAATGGGGTAGGTAAGCCTTAGGCAGAAATGGCTTTCAACAGAAGCAGCTTTGTGTATTTATCTAAGATATACCTAATACCTGCCGTATCTTCCCCTGACCTACACTGCCTACTTGGACTTGACTGATTTGAGAGCAGACACTACAGGTATTAAATAGCTTTCCCAGGAGCAGGAGGTTGATAACATGCAAGAACTTGTTACAGTATCTGGTGGATCTTCAGTGCTTTGTGATAGGAACATTAGTAAGTTCTCTGTTAAATCTGAAGTTGAAAGAAAAGTTGAAATCGGTGTCAGCAGTCTGGCTGCATAATCAAATTGCAAATACTTTAAATGAAGTCTAAAAAAATCAAGTGCCATTTTGAATCTTTGGATTTTTCAAATGGTTTCCTGGGAGAGAGAGACATACTTTTAACCTCATAATGAAGGAATAGGTTCTAAATACAGTTTTGAGCCAACTTCACAACTGTCCAAATGTTAAACTGTGCTGTTGCCATCCAGTTCACTAGTTTAGCAGTACACTCGTCATCAGTATAGACAGCAGTTTTCTGTTGTACAAGAAATGAACAGGAAAGCCCAAAACCCTACGTCTGTAGTGCATTATTTTACCTCTGGGAAGGAAAGTGTAAGTAAGCATTGATTAAACCCAACAGATGTAATTGAACTAAATAGAAAATCTTCCCTGACTCTTACTCAGGCTTCTCTTTACTCGTTCTTGTGAAGTTATTCAGTTCCTTTGTTTTCTGCTGGCTGCTAACTTGTATGGAAAACCAAGACAATTGTTGACACAATCTATCTTCAGTGACACTTAAAGTTACTTATGTACTACAGGTAATTGCCTGTATCAGTATTCAATAACAGAAACCGTTGTTAAAAAAACAGAAGAAAAAGTGGCAACCCTTTTGTGCTTCAAAGCATTCTTTTTAAAGTGAATGTTTTTCAGTCACATTAAAAAATGGTATCTATATGTGTCTAACCTCTGGCACCAATTCTATGGACAGCAAATATACATTTGGGTTGGTCTGTTTACTTTGCTCTTTTCCAAGTAAACTACAATGAAATGATAAAGATGCCGAGGGCTAAACTTGTTCTGGAAATTTCAACATCTACTCATGGAATAGTTGTGAGGTTTTTCCTAAAGTAAGCAGTGGGGATTGCAATTAAATGCTTCCATCTGAGTGTTTTTTGCTGCTTTGAATAGCTCTATAACCTAATTCAATAGGGTTAAAACAAATCTAACAGTACCTGGCCTATAAAAACTAAGATACCCAGAAGGCTGGCTCTCCAACTCAAATCTCAGTGGAATGTTCAGCACCAAAAAATACTACAAAAATAAAATGGAGGCAGTATTTACTCATAGCATGGAAAAGAGCTGTCAGATCTGAGAACAGCCTGATTAGAATGGACTCTGCTTTGTGACTCTGAAGTCACTATACTTCATACAACTGTAACCGTTGATCTGCAGTAACAGTGTGACAGCTTTTGTGGCCCAATTTGTAAATCTAGAAAGCCTTTTAGTTGATAACACATTCTAGTATCATTTGAGAACGGCTGATCACCCTAACCACTTAATTACCCTAAACCTTGGGCTTCAGTTCCTTTCAGTTTTACCAAGAACTATACATGCATGCCCTTGGACCTGTTGCTTTTTAACACTTCTTGTAGCACAAGGGCAGGAATACAGCTACACTGTCATCATCAGCTGCTGGCATGAAGTGAGTCACCTGGGAACTACCTCTCCACAAAAGAGCTCCTATTTCTTTGGATTTTCCCTGTTCACTGGTTGCACACTCCACCTGTAACCTGGTTTGCTTCTGTGAAGTCTCCACAGAGAGTGACAGACAGGGGTTAAACTGAGCACCCTCCAAGGCTGGAAGATACCAAAAGGAGAGTAACTATTTTTCAGTTTCACAAAGCAGTTACTGTTCTCACTTCATTTTCCTCCAGCACGCTGTTTACCCAAAATAATGCAAGAGGGTAAAATTCAGTGCTCTGTTAACATGTAAATGTTTTGGAAGCAGGACAGGTAAAGATAAAATCATTTCTATCCATGAAGTAACACACAAGTTAATATTGTGTTAAAGAGACTTTCATTATTGGAGTAAAACACTCCCATGAAGAAAAATTAGTTATGCTGCCTTCCAGATCCCTCAGGATTGGCATGAGATGGCAAAAAATGATCAACTGGCTGGGGCTCTGAGATTCAATAACACAGGCATAAATCTTAATGGGACAGGGTATACTGGGGCAGGTGACAGAAAGGCTTTAATGTTATTTAAGGGTTTTAATGCATGTGTATACATACTGTAAAGTACTACTGCAGCAACAAAGGTATAGTGCATGTAATGGTCAGCTCTATTCTTCAAATAAGTAAGATCTTTAAAGGCAAAGAAAAGACTGAGCAAGAGCTCTTATTTTCATTAAGTTCTTAGAAATCTATGGGCATTATCTGGGCTTAGCTTAGTTTTGTAGTTCTACCCCCTGTAAAAGGGGCCTGCTTCCACTGCTGAGAAAGTGATAAAATCATTAGGACTTAGCTTCTGTTCATTTTGTTTTGCAAAGTAAATGTTAGCAGGTTTCTGGGCTAAGGCTTATTTGGTGTTATATTTATGTAATTCTAAATATGTGTGCAAGTTTCATCCTTGATGATGGACTGGGTAACTGCAGATAAAATTAGTTTAAATCAAAATCAGTCTAGAGGATAACAATGCAGAACGCTCCTGGGAACCACATTCTGCTGATTCTTTCAGTTCAGTATTTTCCTCTGCATTCCACTCCTAAGAGTTACAAGGCAGGGATTAATGTCCCCTTCTGTGTCTTTGTAATATTTTGCACACTTTGGGCATTGCCAAAAATAAACGATAAATACTAATGCAAATACACGGTCAGCCAAGGAGATCTGCTTAAAAGCAATTATTGCACCCTAGTCTTGTTAATGTTCAACTGCCAGTAACCAGGTTTCTTGGCAAATGTTGATGCTGTGAACTCTGTTCATGCACAACTGAATTATTCACTTGCTGTACGGCAAAGTGCACTTGTACCCTAATGTTTCAAACACAGGTTTTTACCCCTAAATCCCAGGTTTATTGCTACTCTCTCTCCTCACCCAGGTATACTTTTGGCTTCAAGAGGATTAATAGAATTAAAGCAACAGGACTATCTTCCTAACACTTGAATTACACATTTAATAGACATTTTCAGCAGGAGAGTGAAAAGCTCCAAGTTATATTTACTAATTTATTTCTGGCCAAGAAGCTATCAGCCTAGTGAGTATTGTAAGGCTTTGGTAATTGAAACAAGCCTTTTACTACTGACAGCCAAAGCACTGTCATTCATACCTGCTGCTAACCTGAAAAAATAAACCAAGTCTTCAGGCTGTTTCTTTGCTCCCTTTTGTTCCATTAGGAAGGGCATGCAAACTTGTATTGCACTTGTTACAAAACAGAAGAGCCAAGAGTTAGAAGACAAAGCTGACTTAAAGCCATAGTTGTAGTTTTCTACAACAAAATGAAACCTGATCTGAATTGGTGCATTCACTCAGAAATACAGCAAACAAATCACTGATGCTGTATCTTGTGTTTTCTGACTGGAACAGACTAACATGTCTCAGCCTTCAAGACTAGCTTAAGGAATATATGGGGGAAAATGGTAAGGAAAATTACAGTGCTTGGTCTAATTCTACTTGTCTACTAAACAAACCTGAAAAATAAGGAAATGGATCAATAGTTCCCCAGTTCTCCATCTATTATAAATGCACAATCATTCACTGACTGCATTGCAAGCAGGATTTATGTTCATTTTGCTCCAGTTGTAAAATGAGTTACTATGTAAAACCACTGATTTCAATCTGAGTAGTAGCAGTACCATTCTTCAATGTATGTGAATCTTTATCAGCATGGCTTAAATGATTTGGCACTAATACTGCAAATAGTGGGAGGCTGAGCTTATTTGAGGGTCTATGTTCAAGCATGCTGACCTGCAGGACTGTTACCTACAGATGTAAACTAGAATATGGCACGACAAAGTCAAATGCTTGCTAGTATTCTGGATTTTCAGGACCAACTAACCAGGAAGAAAAGCATTCATCAGGACTGAGTTTTAGCTTGGACTGTCTTAAGGAGCAGAATGCAGGGTTTGAGAATCACTAACAAATCCAGAGTATCGGTAATTCCCATTTTCAGTGTCTAGCTACTGTTGGACACTTCCTGCCTGTTGTCTTTGGATGTAGGAGAGCTTGGAATGTCCTGGAAAACTATCAAAAATACTCCTCAGTACTGCAGCTCAACCTGCCCTTCTGTGTAAAACATTACAATTGTGAAAACTATACTAACTGAAAAATTTAAGGCCTTTTCAATCCCACAACTATAAAACTTGAAAACTAACGCTTTAGATTAGAAGGAAGAAGGCTATAAAGCATACATTATGCCTCAATGGGCTACCTCAGAGTTTAACAACCCAAAAAGACCAAAGAATGTTTTCATATTTTCTTTAGGAGGATGAACAGTATTGAAATTAGCCCATTGATCCATTAGCCCTTTCTTAAAACTTCCTGATTTTCATGATACTGGATATGTCAAATAGCTAAAAACTAGCGTAGCTCTAGTAGCAAACCAATCCAGGTCCACTTTGATCAAGATTTTCAGACAGGATGTGACTTCACCTTAAGTGTGTGCTTTCTGAAAACGAGCTCCTTTAAAGCATCAGGACTGCAAAAATCACTTGTCAGCTCTGAACACCTTTGCTTTAACCACAGAGTTAAAATAATACTGCTTCTGCTCTCTTTGCAAGTCCATTTTTGTAAGGTGCTGGAGCGTCTAAGTCCAGAGAGGACTGCTGCCATCAGTACTTCACCTGCACCTACAATGTGCAATACAGAGCTGAATCTGAAAGACAACTATATGGAATTGTATTACTAAATCTATTTAACTTAACAGTGTAGACCTTTGATCAACAGTGAAAGATTCTTCCTGATGAGTGTTTTCAAGGAATGAAAGCAGTTGGTAACTTCTGACAGGGAGAGGGAAGCAGCTGACTGCAAAGTTGGGAGGGAATTACTTGAAAAGGTGCTGGTTTCTTAAATCCAAGAATTTGCAATTCATGCAGTTTTCAGCTTCAGAGGTCTTCTTTCTCATTATATGCCAAGATTGTTTTTAAGAGATGGTTTAAAAACACCCAAAAAGCAAAACCCAAATCCAAAGCAAAAATCAAATCCACTTAATACCGCTTAAGCAATAAGCACTCTGGTAACATTATGTCAAATATATGACCAGAATGAACCCTGTTAATGACCTTTAGTTGCATGGCAGGAGATCACGGCTACCAGTCAGTTCAAGCTTCCTCCAGTTCCTCTTTCCAGTGGCGCAGGTCTTGAGTTGTGGAATGAAATTAAGAAACCTGAGGGAAAAAACTCAATGATATCCACTTGGAAAAGGAGCTATCACTGTGCAAACAAGAACAAATGAAATGCATCTACCCTCTTCTCAAGGCTGTATTTAAAATAACTATGCTGGTTCAGTCCTGTTTGACCGCAAGTTCTGTGATACTGCTGCGGCTGATCTTGCTTTTTGTTAACTTGATAAGTTAAAATTCTAACAAAACCTGAGAGAAGACTTCCCCACCCGGGCCTATCCCAGTGTGAATCAGCAATTCACATGCCCTAGGGCATGGTGACTGCTTTCTGGTCCTGTAATCAAAATGCTGGGGATTCTAGCACTTGAAATACCTTTACCAAAGACACTGGCACTTTCTGGTCATTGGTGGAGTGCTGAGGATTTACAGTCACTGTTAAGATTGCCTATTCCAAAAGCGACCTCCTTTGCCAACAGTCCCATGCTAAATGCTTCACACTTTCTGGGTGTGCATCAGCCTCTTCCCCAACCATCTGCCTCCCTACCCCACATCACCAGTTCCAAGTTGTTTCTTCCACTTTTGTAACTTGGGTGAAGGTTACAGAAAAGGAGATGGTGGAGATGGAATGTTTTTCAGAGGGTCTGACTTTTAGGACTACCTCTTAAGAGTCGTTTTCTTAAAACTAAGAAACCAAAGCAAACAGGATTGTGTCTAACTTCTACAAAACTGCTGGTTTCACAGGAGGAGGAGGAGGAGGAGGATATGGCTACCATGCTACTCAGCATTAGGGTGAAGCACCATCTAAATTCCAGTAGAGTTAGGGACATCACCTAGCTCATATCAGCAACTACACCCCCAGCCTCCTGGAACGTCTTTGCTGTCAAGCTTGATGATGTCAGTGTTCTTCTCACTGAACATAGGGCCTCCATGTCTCATCATGAGCTCTGTAGCCATCTTCACAAAAGCCTCCTCCACATTGCTGGAGTCTTTCGCAGAGGTCTCTATGGCACAGATGATATTATCATAGTGTTCAGCCAGACTCTGAGCTTCCTCCAGCTGAACCTCTCGAAGGTCACTTAGGTCAGACTTGTTTCCTGGAAGAAACAAGAGAGTCATTTACAATGTTTCTGTCAGAGTCAGTATTTAGCAGGAGGTTCTCAGGTTTCCAGAGCTGCAGAACTGCCATTCTTGGAGATTTTCAAAGTTGGAATGAACATGTCCTGTCCAACCTGACAGCAGCCCTGCTGTCAGCAGGAGCTGGACTGGATAACCTCCTCAGCCCCCTTCAGCCTCTATTCCTGTATGACTTGGACAGAGAACAGAAAAAGTCAGTAGCTGAAGAGTGGTGGCCGCACATCTTAAGAGAAGAAAACTGAACTAGAAATGGAGGTTAAAAGTATTTTGTGAAAACAGGAGCAGCCTGCTGGTACCTAGGGAAATCCGGGATAGTGCTGATGTTGTATTAGCAGATTTCCAGGCCACAAGAGCTGCATCTCATTCAGAAACATTGGGGCTGGGAAGCAGAGAACTGGCAAACCCTGACTGCCCTAGAGTCTCTCCAAAATTTCCCATTTGCTGAAGTTGGTGGGTGTTCCAATTTGCCAAAACATGTTGGCTTGATATGATGGAGCCTCTCTGGTCCCTGGAAACCTCATGATCCTTACCATGAGGATAGCTCCCAGCAGCTGTGCCTCAGAACCTGCAAGTCTTGCATGCCCAGTTCACCATTCAGTGAGAAGCAAAGGATTCAAAGTTGGCTTCTGATAGAAAGCTGCCTACTTCTTAACAGAAGCAAAACATTTCTGGTTTGATGAATCAGCACTTTCTAAAGAAAAAACCCAGGAAAAATTTCCAATAAGATCTATTACATGCATCTTAATTTAAAAATAAAACTTCTAACCACCTTAAATAGGTATTGAAATGTTGTATGGTAACCTGTAGCACTTGGTATTAGAGTCATACTCTTTACTCACCTATCAGTAGCTGTACTATGTTGGAACCAGCATACTTCCTCACATCCTCGATCCAGCGAGGAATGGACAGGAAGGAGCCTCTCTTGCTGATGTCATAGGCCAAGATTGCTCCATTGGCGCTGCGGTAGTAACTCTGTGTGATAGTGCGGAATCTCTCCTGGCCAGCTGTGTCCCAGATCTGCAACTGAATAAAGCAAAGCACACAGTGAGATGCTGGCCAGCAAGCTTTCCTAGCAAAAGATAGGATTTGATTCAAACCCCTTGTTATAGTCTCCCTTATATGCCTTTGATTCTATATCAACTGACATACCTGCTTGACACTGTTCCCACCACTTCTGCTGGCAGAAGGAGCCAGGCAAGGGCTCACTCTTTGCTTGAGGGTAAGTCAGTCAAATATAGGCATGGTTTAATGACTTTCTTTAGCCAAACTAAGACAACACTGTCATCAAAGACTTGCCATCCCAGCAGTACATCCTTGCCCTCTCCTTGTACTGAAACTGACACTTGTACTTTTTGGGGTGCTAGTAACAACTCATTCCTTACATTTGAAAGCTTAGAAACTTGTCCTGTTGTGGCGGTTAAAGTTTTAATAACTGACTTATTTTAAATCGTTAAGAAGAGAAACACAGAGTACGCAAGTGTTAGGAACCAGATTACATAAAAGAAAATGTATGTAGTCTCTCTGTTGAACTTACAAGGTGTAATTTGTTGTATTTACATGTCAGTAACTCTGGACAAGAAATAACAATTGTAAATTCGTTGGAAAACAATTTGGTCTTAGTACTTCTTATTTAAAAGCCCCTCAATATAAGTTAGATGTTAAATTCAAAATCCCAAATGAACTTTACTAGCCACAGAGATAGGATTCTTCCATGTTGTGTATCACCTTCCATATTGTGTATCATCATGCGGTATATGACATGAAGTTCTTAATTTATTTCCTTGATTTAAGTGCTCTGGCTTTGTAAATGATGTGATGAAAGCAATGTCTGTCACTCAGTAACCTTCTGAAGCCATTCCTGAGTTTGTGATTACTTTAGCAACAGTTTTGGTGTAAGAAAGACAGACATTGGGATTGCTGGAGAATCATATAAGCTTTATCTGAGGGCACTAAGAAAAACCACCTATGAAATAAGAGTAACAAATGAGGACAGAATAAAGAACAGAGAATAAACAACCATTACTCAGAAGGAATATGACAGAATACCCTAAGTGAACAAAGACAAGGAGCCACCTTGCTTGTGTTAATTGTTTCGCTCTTGAATGCCCATTTACTTACTAAAGCTGGTTAGTTTGATCTGATTTTAGCTTTGAATTTTTGGACAGCACAGCCCTTAGCACTGACTGGCACTGAATAGCAAAATCCTAAACCAGCTATTAACTCCTGTAAGACTTTTTATGACTCCATTTAATCACCATAGAATTGGAGCTTTCTGTAAGTACATTTAGACAAAGTCTTGAACATCTTTTCACATTTGCTTTCTCATCTTTTCGTGTTGGGAAGGAGTATATGTCATTCACCCCTTGCAAGAATGCAGGCTAGGGTCTGTCTGGCTGGGAAGCAGCTGCACTGAAAAAGCCCTGGGGGTCTTTGTGGACAGTAAGCTGAAGAGGAGCCAGCAGTGTGCCCTGGCAGCAAGCCGATCTGTACTGACAGGATTGAAGCTAGCAGATCAAGGGAGGTGATTATTCCCCTTTATTCAGCACTTACAAGGTTCTGGCTAAAAGACAGTGTCCAATTTTGCTCCCTCCCCTGCTACAAGAAAGACACTGAAGAACTGGAGCAAGTTTAGTGGAGCCCCATCAAGATGGTCAGGTAACCAGAGTACACACCCCATGAGAAGAGCCTGAGAGAAACAGGCTTATTCAGCTTGGGATGCTGAATACCTGTGAGGAACTTATCAAGAAGACTGAGCTGGGCTTTTCACAGTGGCTTAAAGAAAACAGCGTTTCGACTATAGAAATAGACAAAGCATTGAAAACGGCAAGTGGCAGGTTGGCCAGAGAGCACAGTAAACAAGTATTATCAGATGGTTTGATGTGGATTCTTCTTGCATTGATAAACATATTGTTTATCAAAGGTTACTGTGTAACAAATGGCCTCAAGACATGTTAAATGATTTCTCTCCCCCTTACTTCCTACGCAATTTAACTACTTTCCTGATTCTTCTAAAGTATCAAGGGAGTTCAGGTATACTTTTAGTTGTTATTAATGCTGCTTCACAAACAAGTGCATCCTATAGCTGATACTTTACAAAGGCAGAAATGTCACTTTTGTGCTAGGAATTCTTCAGAATAGAGCAATTTCCATAAAATTTCCCAGCAGCGAAATGGAGTATGCAGAGACCATGCTAAATGATTCTTAACCAACTGACTGTGTCTAAATCCTGTCATGAGGATGGCAAATGATAATACATATTTCTGTACACTGGCAAATCACAACAGTTACTCCTAAACAGACTTACTGAAACTATCTTGTAAGTGAAACCATACAGTTTTTGCCAAAAGCAACAAAACTAACACCTTTATGGCAACGCACTTCAATTTAAAGTGATATACACAGAACAGTTAGGATAAACTGCTCCACTCAACTGTTTCCTTACAAAATTGTCCAAGAATGAGCAATCCCCTCTTTGCTGTGAATGCAGCATTCCTGTTTGCTCTATTTGACATTATGAGTGTCAAAGTAGTTGACAGAGAAGAGTGCTACACTTTCCTCTGGATCTCAAAGAATATTGCTTTCATGGAATAACCAACAGCTTCACTTGTATTTGTTTAGAACATTATTAAATGCAACAGTCAGGAGACATGACAGTTAACAAATCATGGGGTTATACTACTTGCAATTTGGCCAGATAATGACACATTATGTTTTGGGCTGGTCTGAAAAGAGTATAGTTAAAGCCACGGGTCCTGAATAAAAGCCAAGAATCTTGGTATCATATGGGCTGAAAAGCTTGTAAATTAAAAAGTGCAATGATACAGAAAGAAGTATTTGTTATAAAAGGAATGCATTTGTTTCCAACTGTTCTTCCCTTCTGCTGCTTTCTGAATGACAAGAGAAAAAACTATGGCACAAAGATAAAAGTACTCAGTATATGTAAAACCACTATAAAATGACAGTATAAAGTAGAAATTAAAGATACTCCATTAATTTAGGAGGTAATTCAGGAAAAGAAAAGGAATTTTGTTATTGCTAACAATGATCTATGGACTTAGGAATGTTCTTGCCTAGCATTATGTAAAATCTTAGTTCCAGCATTTTATAAATCTTTTCTTCCAGTGACATAACATTTACAACACATTTTTGTTCTGTTTGCCAGATTCTTTCTATCACTCATAGAACAAGTAATTCTTTTACCAATAGCACATTAGTCACTATGCATTAAGTCAACAACCACAACTTCTGGGATCTAGAGCCTGCACTTGAGGATTTAAGCCAGCTGAGAAGGATGTATTTGATAGAGCAGTACACCATAATTCCAACCTGTTGGACAGCATGCACTAGAGCTTTTTTAAACTAATACAGACTGCAGACACTGCATAAAGCTGAGGGGGGAAATTCTGCACGTATGCTGGTCAGAATTTGCCCTTGGGGTATAAATCAAGGTGGTCATCAAAGGTAGTCTTACTGTGAAGTAGTGTGAGGTGTCCCTACTTATGGCAGGGGGGTTGGAACTAGATGATCTTAAGGTCCCTTCCAACCCTAACTATTCTATGATTCTATGAACCCAGTGTCTTAGATCTGCCAAATCCCTGCCTGGCTCCTGTTAGCTCCAATGCTTCCAAGAGTCCACAGCTCACAACAGCCCATCCCAGAGGCAACTGGCTCGTATAATCCCACTAGACAACACCTCAGATTCCAACTGGAGATCTTAGAGAAAGAACAAGAATAGAAACAAGACTGGATGGCACAGACAAGCTTACTCTCTGGAAGTGGTAAATCTCTGCAAGTCAGGATATATTGGGGAGGTTATGGTACCAGCACTTCACTGGTTTATTTCCAAACAGAAAGGTTCAATTACCAGCACTGACCATCAACAGCTCCTTTCTCAAGCACTTATGCCTCTATAGATGAAGTTTAGTCAACTTCAGTAGCTGATGAAGCAGTAGCGTAGGAAATACTGTTTGAGACACTTGAATACAGCTTTTAGATGCAAGCAAAGCCTTGAGTTAAAAAAAAAAGCTATTTGCAGAACCTTAACTTTTAGTATCCCAACATGCCTCTTACCCAGCAAAAAGGCATCAGAGGAATTGGAACTTCAAATCCTTGGGCCCCAAATGTTTCAGCAACATTATGCAAATACAATGACAACATCTGAAGTTTTAAACAAAAAGGGACACTAACACAAATGTTGCATTTTCCATCTCTAAGTAAGCCTTCACACTCAGTTGTGTTGTAATACTCTACCTAGCCTGGTTGCAAGTGAAGCTCAGACCATTAGGGATGTGGAGCAAGTAGTGATCAGAAGTTCCTTGGGACTTCTTGTGTACAGCACTACTCACCTGCTTTATGAGGAAGTTCACAAGAGTCTAACGAAATGCCTCTTTACTTTCCATTTCTGACAGCATGCTGAACAATCCTGCCCAGAATAGCTGGACTGCTCCCAATCTCAACCCAACCAGAAATGCCTGGCTGGCATTTAAACTTCACATACAACCCACACCTCTAAGAGACCAAAGAAAACCCTCCAAGCAAATGTTTTCATGTTTTAGCTGTGTCCCTGACTCAACAGCTAACAAAAACATCTGTAAAGTAAATCAGCAACACTGATTCATTTGCCTAAAGTAATGCTTAAAATACTCTTCTGCAATCTGTGCAGCTCCAGGGTTTTCTGAAGTGGAAGTACAGAACAACCCAAAGAAAAAGAAAGCCTTGAGAGCTTGCAGTTTCTTACTTGTTTTCTCTAAAATACTACTAAGTCCCCAGGTTTTGTTAGGGGCCAATGGCTGACCAAGGCTGTACATGGGAGAAGGGGTAATACCACGAAGGAAATCAACACCTTGCTAGGCTGGAGCTTCTGATCCCCCTCCTTTCCTAAAACATGTGAGCCTTCATTTCTTCCATTTTCTGCAATTTGCTCTGCTTAATATTCTGCTCACTAAAGTTAATCTGTAAGAAAAAGGTAACAGAGGACTTTGACACCTACTTGGGAAAATGCACACCAGAATTCAGCTGCCATTACCGTATTTCTGTGTCACCAAAAGCTTTACAAGCTCTTGATCTTTCCCAGGCACTGACGGCACCAAGTTCTTTCGAGTCCCGCTGGGATAAGAAGAGTTGTACGACTTCCCTCTGGAGGGGGCTGATCCCAGCCGCCCCCTACGAGCCAGGGGTGCTTTAAGCCTTGCCTGGCTATTGGAGCACACTGTTCTGGAGCCTGTGCTGCCGAGGGTCTGAGTGCACTGGGGGGGCAGAAGTCCTTATCCTCTTTCTAACCCTAACGATTAGCAGATTTTCTCTATCCTAAGAAAAGCATTAGTCAAATTTAGGGTTATTTATTCTGGTTTGAGAAGAACTATGTAAATTACACTTTCAGGGACACCCTGTAAACAGTTCTTTAAGGTAACTTTTAAATACGCCTCATCTAATAGCCGCTTCCCCAGCTTCTCCCTCTCTGCCAGTTCCACGTCCCTTCCTGGAAACATTACAGTCCAGATGAGGTTCCTCCCGGCTCGTAAACACACCACGGCCAGAAGTCTCACTGCAAACGGGTGCTGCGTTACGGCACACCGGAGGCAGTGCAGGTTCGCAGCGGGGCTTCTCCCAGTGTCCGTGCGGTGCAGAGGAGGGCCCGCAGCCACGCCGCTGCTCTCGCCGCAGCAGAACCCGGTTACGGATGCGCTTGGTCCCTCCTCGCCCGTAGGCGGCCCCGGGGCCGAGCAGCCTGTCCCCCCGGCACGGCGGCCCCACCGGCACGGAGCTCCGCGGCGGCGGGCCGAGAGGCGACCCGCAGCCCTCTTCCCTACCTCGGGACTGGCGCTCACCTTCACCCGCTTGCCCTGGATCTCCAGGCTCTTCATGGTGAAGTCCACGCCAATGGTGCTGCCTTGGCGCTCGGCGAAGGCCCCAGTCTTGAAGCGCTGCACAAGGCAGGTCTTGCCCACGCTGGAGTCCCCGATGAGCACCAGCTTGAAGAGGAAGTCATAGCTCTCCTCCGGGTCGGGCCAGGGCAGCGCTGGCGGGCTGAGCATGGCGCTGCCGCCCTCCGGCCTTCCGCCCGTCGCAGAGGGGAGCCGGACTCTGCGCAGCGCCCGCCGCCCCCCGCCGTGCCAGGCCCGCCTCCCCCCGCCGTGCCAGGCCCGCCTCCCGCCCGCTCCCCGCCCCGGCCGCGGTGGCCGCCCCCCGGGCAGGCACTGACCGCCCCCGGCGGGGGAGGGCGCGGCTCCCGGCGGGGGCAGGCTCCCGGCTCCCCGCCGCCTCCCGCCGGACTTCCCGAGCGCTGTAGGCCGCGGTGCAGGCGGGGGGCTGGTGTCGGAGGGGCCCGCTAGGGTTGCGGTCCGACCGGCAGAAACTATCGTGTACGTTAGAGTCAGCTGTCCTCAGTGTCACTGAGGAGCCGCTGACCACGGCCGGTGTCCCGGTTCATAACACTGCACATGCGGGCATCCGTCCGCGTTTTTGCCGGAGTGGTGTGTTTGTGCGGTGTATTCCTTCTGGTGCATTTTACCGTTCCTGACACAGAGGAACAAACAGGTGCAGTTACCATGCAGTCATCCAGGAAGTACAGCTGATTTGCCGTGTTGGCTGTTCATTTTTAGGTCCTGACTGGGGTGTGGTTTGTTTCCAGAGTCACAGTCCAAGGCTCAGGGCTATGTTTATTCACTTGCAAGGTGCTGCGCTGCCAGGGACAGCTTTAAAACTGCTGACATCATGCTACCTGTCTTACACAGATGTGTGTGTGTGTGTTTGTACATTGCATCACAGGCTGGTTATGTGTATTGAGATAAGCAATCTGGAATTGCTTGTGTTTTAACTGCAACCTGGGTTATCTACAAACCAAACTGCTCTTTATTAGACCCTCTCCTTTAGATTATGTTGTGAGTCAAGATGCTAATAAAAACCTGCTTTACTCATAAAATACTTTGACACAGGCCATTTTGTTATTCTGTTATTTGTAACAAAGATGTGCTAAATTCCATCCTCATAGTTTCAAATTATAGCATTGTGAAATGAAACTGCTTAATGGCAGAGAGTTAAATCTTCCCAGGAGAACAGCCTGGGTTATGAGTGAGCCAGGACAGACCAACCAGGCCAGTCTGGACCGAATTGCACTGTATCAGTGTATTTCAGTGGTTCATGATTACTCCTTTTCAGGTCTGGATATATATTTTTGGTGGGCCATGATAACCTACCAGCAAGAGCAGAGGTATGAGTACTCCTTCAGGCTGGAATAAAGGCTTTCTGTTCCTGGTAGCTGTAACTGAATTAAGCCGTCAGTGGTTCTAGGGTGTTGCTCAACCAGAACAGAGAAAACGTTATGGAGGAAGTAAGACATCACTGTGTATATGCGGTCATGATAATGAGCACTATTTATGTTTTCAATGTCTGAGCTAAGCACTTCAGGGAATTCAGATTACTTAGGAAGAAACATGGCTAGAGATGAGAGTCTTTAATATTTAGAATTAACCTTGTGACTTCATTTTAGTGGAAGAATAAAGGTACTACTTTAATGGAGATAATTCTAAACCAGATATTACATTATCTGTGGTACAGATCACCACAAACGTTTTTATCTATTAACTGTCACTGTTGCTGCTTGTCAGCAGGAGCCTTTAATTGCTTCCAAAAGAGAATTCCCCAAACAAAACCCATGATTCCTCACTTCATGTTGTTACACTTATGTGAGGGATCTTTCATTAGTTCTCTCAAGTTGTGAGAGCTGTGAATAGTGCTTTGAATGTTAAAGTGCTTGTCTGGTTGTAGTTAATCCCCAAGCTCTGTTGGTGTTAACACCTGGTTCGTGCAAAGATTAGGGAAAATCAAATGTGTTTGAGTCAATTCCAATTTGTATCTGGCTGTAGTTCACAGCTGTTCTTAAGAGAAGAGCAGAGACACTCTAGTAGTGTCTCTACTAGCACTACTCTCGTAGTTACTGGAAAACAGCACCACAAGATGGTAGAAGACCCCCTGTACTGCCTCTAGGCCCAGTGTCCTTTTCACTTGGCTCAGTTCAACAAGAGAAGGTAATTCTAATAAATGGGTGGAACTGCAGAGCCTTTACTACAGGTGCAAGGTTGCTTGCCATTTCCACATGTGATAGTGGAAACTGCAATGGGTGAGGAGGCTGTGTTTTGTTTCACTGCAGCTGCTTCAGCTTTGGAGTTACAAAGCACAGTAATTAAGCTCTGACCTAAGAAAACATATACATGTTCTCATGTGAAACACTGACAAAGCACAAAGAGGAGGCCTATAATGTATTGCTTGGTCTTCTGCAGTGCTGTTTGAAGGAGCTGAGGTTCAAAGTAAGTGTTGTAACTATATAATGACTTGCTAAGTTTGTAGGTTGCTGTAATTCTGAGCCGCAGCAAGTATTCACTCTTAACAGCTTCCAGTATGGTTACAGAGCAATTGCCAATATAGTTCATGAAAGCTGAGATGACTTGGATTGTAGCTTGCTTGGTACATTGTTCAGACTGTGTTCCAAGAGAAGTTTTCCAGCAAAGTTTAACACTTCCTCCTTTGATTTCTAATGCAGGCAGATTAGTTGATGTGTTAATGCTCCTTATGTGGTACAACCTTTGCCTGGTTAGATTCTGGGTGAAAGAATGTTGAATCATCTATATTTTTTGCTTGCTATTATATAGCCTGCCAGTTTTACAGCTGAATCAGCTTGAAGGGGTTGATTTCTTTAAGACAACAAAAGTAGTAATATATTGTACTTCCTTTTTAAAAATAGGTATCTGCTAAACAGTTAAATGCTTAGGTTTTATGATAAATACACAAAGTATTATGATACTATACACAAAGTATATTGGTTGATTGGTTTTGCTGGGTGTTTTTTAAAGTCATCAAGTCATGTCCCATACTCACCATTACCTGACCTGGCCCCATATAGTTGATGCATAAATTCTTAGTTGTGCATCTTAAGTCACACGTATTCGGTGACTTTTGAGTTTATGAGGGCAACCTGCTCTTCTTCCCATCTTATAATATTTTGGATATGTTTTGTTATTAGATGCTTTTTCTCTTTAAGAATGCACCCATGTCTGTAATCCTGTGGGCTCTGGCTTTGTACTGCCAGACAGTGTGAGCTTATCTTGAAGAAGTCTCTGATGTCAGCTTAGCACAGGTAAGCTGAACTTGCTGAGCAATGCAGCCTGCAGCATCATGGGGCTGATCTTTTACAAAACCTGTTTATTCTATATTTTAACCATGAAGGATTTTGTAATGATACTGGTCAGTAATTCAGTCTGAAACGGATTACTAAACGAAATTAGCGTTGTGTTGCTTTAAGCATACTTGTGTCTGGAACTTTAAAGTTTAGCAGTGTCTGATGATTGTCAGTTAAAATGTCAGCAGTTTTATTTTCACTTTGTTAGTGCACTAAAACATTTGTGAGCAAAAAGAGGATGAGGAGCATTACCCAAGTGTTTGATGGTTACAGGAGAGACAAAATTTTGCCCTCTCTGTGGATGGAGCATAGACCTTTGGACTTACCTGCAAGAACTGAGGCAAATGGATGGGTATATTGAGAAATGTCAGTAGTCAACAGATATTCTTGCTGTATGTGACAGACTCTCTTTTCCCTATCTGTATGTCTGTATTCTGTATGAGAAATAACTGAGGAGCAGTATACAGATAGAGATGCTCTTCAGTGACAGTAAGAATCATGATGAATAGCGAAGCTCCTCTGTTTTACAGTGGGTTTTTCCTGGACAGCCGTATGTACTCTTTTATCCCGTACTCAACCCTTTGTGCCTCGCAGCTGCAGTGGTTGCAGCACTTGGAAGACTCTTGGTGTCTTCAAAACTGAGGCCACTTGAATCTTGTATCCCTCGTGAGTTTTTTCTAGCAGAAGTCCTGCTCTTGCCTAGTGTTCTGTTACTGTGCCAGCACAAGTGGCAGGAAAACTGTGGAGTTATAAAGAAATTGCTGATGAGCAAACAGGGATGAATTTGGGGTTTGAAACTTTTCCAACCAAGGGGTTTTCCTGAGTACTTCTGCTTGCTCTGAGAAAATTCTTAGTGTTTCCTTTATGGATGATTCCTAGCAATGAAATAGCTTCTGTTATGCAGTTGTTAGCACAGTGTATGACTTTGTTGTGTGTAATGTGTTTGTTAGTCAATGTGAGGGTTGAATTTGTTACCAGCCAAGTTTCAGAACAAGCTAAAATGAAAATGTAATTACATTCATGAAGTTCTCCAAGTTATGCATTTTGAGTATCAGAAGCCAGAAGCTCTTTCCAGTTCCTTTCAGATGGCTCAGTTCTGGATATTGCCTCCATTGTCGTGTGAAATACTATATCTGTATGCATAGCTTAATCATCCTCTGGATGAACGCAATGCACATTCTCCTCTGCTTTGTTTCTAAGGGCTTTTATCAGTCTTAGTCACCCATCCGTTTTGCTTGTCTGTATCTATAGAGAATGAAAGCCAGTCATTGCGTGGGTTTTATCTCAAAGGCTTTGAGAGGAGACATGCCACTTTAGAAACTATTTAATAGAACAGATTGCTTAAACCACAGCTGTTAATCACAGTTACAAACACTAAAGACTTGCTGATGAAACTAAAACCCTTGGTTCCTTGCATGGACATTTATTTGGGAAATCATTCCAGGCCAGTTCCCCTAGTTTCGAGTAACTGTCTGGTTCCTTGAGTTGCTTGTTGACCTGTGTCCTCTTCAGACTGTGGATTTTAGCTGCACCTTCAGGAATGTAGATGAGTGAGGAGTGAGTAAAATGCCTATACACCGTGTGCATGCTCAGTAGTATTCTGTTGTGCATTTCCAGTGCAGCCAGGGTCCCATAGAGCAGCAGTGTACCTGCCCCCTGAAGGGTTCCCCCCCTAACAGGATCCCCCCCATTGATGGGTGCCTGCCCCCTAAAGGTTTCTAGACCATTGATGGTACCCACCCCCCGACAGGTTGTAGACCATTGACAGGTTCCAGAGCATTGACCAGTACCTGCCTCCCAGTGGGTTCCAGACCATTGATAGGTTCCTGCCCATTGATGGTTACTGCCCCCCGAAGGATTCTAGACCATTTATGGGTACCCGTACCCCTATGGGTTCTAGATCATTGATGGGTTCCAGACCATCGACAGGTACACATCCCCAGATGGCTTCTAGACCATCGATGGGATCCTGCTCCCAATGAGTTTCTGCCCCCAAACAGGTTCCTGCCCATCGATGGGTACTAGCCCACCAATGGGTACCCAACCCCCGACAGGTTCTAGACCATCAATGGGTACCCGCCCATTGATGGTTTCCCTCACCCTGACAGGTACCCACCCCCCCGATGGGTTCCTGTCTCTTCATGTGTTCTCCCCCCATTGATGGGTACACGCCTCCCAAAGTGTTCCCGTCTCCCAATGGGTAACTGCCCCCCAATGGATTCTAGACCAGTGACGGTTCCCCCCCCCCAATGAGTTCTCACCCATTGATGGGTACCCTTCCCCTGGATGGGTTCCAGACCATTGATGGGTTTCCACCCCCCCAGTGGGTTCCCGCTCATCTACGGGTACCCACCCGCTTTTTAGGTTCTAGACCATCAACTGGTACCCACCCCTGATGGGTTCTAGACCGTGGATGGGTTCCCATCCCCTGAAGGGTTCCTGCCCATGGATGGGTTCCCACCCATTGATGGGTTCCTGGCCCCGATGGGTTCCCACTTCCAATGGGTTCCCACCCATTGAAGGGTATCTGATCCCTGATGGGTTCTCATCCCCCTGACAGGTACCCACCCCCCCACGGGTTCCTGCCCCCCGATGGGTTCCCACTCATAATGGTTTCCTGCCCCCTGATGGGTTCTAGACCATTGAAGTGTACTCTCACTCTAACAGGTTCTTGCCCCCCAACATGCCCATGCCCTCCCTATAGGTTCCCACCTGTCGATGGTTACCTGCCACCCAACAGGTTCTAGAGCATTGACGGGTACCTGCCCAATGATGGGTTCCCATCCCTGATGGGTTCCTGTCTGTCGATGAGTGACTCTGCTGAGAGCTCAGGTTTAAAGCACACAGCCTCCTTTCCAGCTGCACTGGTGGTGTTCTACTGAGTTAAACACCATGCTCATTGTGCTCAACTGGTCTCAGGTTCTGTGTTTGCTGATACTTACTTCTACTCTTCTCAAAGGTTTTGATCTGGAAAGTCAATGGGATGAATTTGTATGTTTGAAGTGAAGATGTAGCCAAATACATTGGGCCCCAAAAGCTAGTGAATCCTTTTCTATGTTTCCATAGGATACAGTATTAAATCTGAATGTGAGCAGTGTTGTTACATTACTGTCATACTTCAAAGGTATTTAAATACAATATTGTGGATTTTGCCAAATTCTGTATACAAATTTTTGCCAAATGAAAATCCGCACTTGGTATTTGATGACCTCTGATGCATGGAGATGTGTAAGTATTTAATTTGCCAAAAATCCTCCCTGTAAGGAAATAATATATGTATTAATGAAGGTTAATAACTGCTCCTCAATTACTGTCATTGTTGTGATAGGTACGGCCAGTAGGAAAGCTTGGTTCTCCTGTCAGCCCTGTCATTCTTTTGTGTTACAGTTGTATTGTCACTAGCAGCAGTGTGTGGCAATTAGGTCTTTGGGGCTTTGCTGACAACTGTGTAGACTCAGGTCCATATGTGATACAGTATCAGACTTGGAAAGATACATGTGTAAAGGAATATAGCTACATCACTCCCTTCAGTTTAAGTCAGACTGGCAAGGTCTCAGCTCTTATGTAAAGTATGGAAAGGACATAAAACTTGTTCCTCTGCTGAAGGAATTGAGAGTTTGTTCATTGTTTTGTAGTAATTTGTTTTATTTCTTAGATATTTGAGCTTTCTCTACAACAGCAGATCATCTCACACATGCAAAGAGAAGGACGTGTGGGATGTGCTTGGTTTTCTGTTATGCTCTGAAAAGGAGCAGGCAATACTCAAAAGCAAAGAGTTCTTGGATGTTTGCTTTTTTTATATGTATTTTATTGTAAATATATACAGCTGTTAAATACTGAGACCCACTTGGCTGTGCTGAATAGTGCTGCAAAAAATCCCAGAACAAACCAAACCAATTTCTGTTTCAATACAGTAACCAGGACAAAGTGAAGTACCTGTATCTGTCTCGAGAAGATGTATTTGCTGTCTGTGAATAAATAGTGACAAACAGAAAGAAAGAAAAGAAACCCAAAGGAAGAGAAAACAAAAGAATGTTGCATTTGCAGCCATCTCTGCTTTACAGGTTGTGAACCTTTAAAAAATGATGGAGAGCTGTATCCTTTAGAGGAGATGAGGGAGGTGAAGCACTGCAATGCTGTAGGGAAGGGGGCTCTGCAGGGCCATAGCACTCCTACTGCTGCCACTGCCATGTAAACTAGTCCCTGCTCTTGAAACTGTAGTTAAGCACCTCAAAAAATCATGGCACTTACTGAAAGTCTTTCCTGGATTAGGCTAAAATTCGCTCAGGTTATACTAAAAAGGTGAGCTTTCCACCCATGATCGTAACAACTGAAATAAACCAACTCTTTTGAACACAAGCATGAAAACGGAGAGTAATCAGCTCTCATTTCTTTTCCTCAGGTTTGGTGTTGGTTTGCCTAAGATCCTGTCCTTGGATTCTCACTGGTAGCTCCTTGCCTATTTTGCCAGGATGGTGGAATTTACTTGGCTGTAGGGATTTGCTTGTGTTGGTCAGGAGGCAAGCTGGGAACTCAGGATTGGGGTGTCCTGACCATGCTTCCGCAGCAGTGTGCACTCAGCCAGCACTGCCATAGAACTTCCTTGGCTGAAAGCTGCTGGAAATGTGACCCTGCCATCTGTAACATGAAGATGACATTTTTCCTCCCTGAGTCTAGTGCACTGACCCAAAGCTGGCTAACTGCTAGAGTGGAAAATGTAAAGAATCTGTGCTCTAGGGAGCTGCTTGAGAAAAATCAGTGTGTTTTAATGCAAAGTAGAACAACAGATCATCATTTCTACATTTGAAACACATCTAAAAACTTTTCTCTTTGTTGGAGGTAACTACTGAATTGTCACATTTTGGTTTAAGTTGTGTTTTCTTTTTGGATTGATTTTGTTAAGATATCCTTCTGTTTTGAAATGACCTCAAAAAAGGTCTCAGACTTCCATAGACAGGGAAGGGTAGGAAACGTCCCATTCCCCCCCCCCCCCCCCCCCCCCCCCCCCCTCTTTTTTTTTTTTTTTTTTTTTTCTTTTGAGTCTGTAAGGTACATTTGGATTATGCATGTAAGCTTTTGTTTCAGACGATGCTACCTAGACTTTCATTTTATCTGCTTCTCTCCCTGCTTTTTCACTGCAGTGAAAGCTATAGAGGGCAGATAAAATTTTTCATNTTTGATGCTGCTTTATTTTCTTGCCCTTTGCTCAGCTGAACCTGCAGCACCAAAGTGGTCACTCAAATTTTAACTTACATTAGAGTTGGCCATGACTTAGGAGAAGAGAAGAAAGAAAAACCTGTGTCAAGTTTGAAGCTAGCAATTGAGCTGTGTCTGTGGGAACTGTAGTAGCAGAAAACTTAAGGCAGGTCTAAAAATGATTAATCACAGTGAAGAAAATACAAGGAGATTGGATTGCCCAGCATCTAAAAGCACAGTAACTTGAGGTTTCTGTCAATAGAAAAACATTTATGCCTTGCAGCATCTGACACTTCCCTGACAGACGACCTGTATTAAGACTTTAAAAAAGAGCTAACAGTAATTGGTAGCTTGGTTGGAAAATCACTCTGTCACATCCCATTTCGGAGGCCTTGCTATGAAAGGGTGACAAGCTTCAAGGAATTTTTCTCCCTGGCAGTGCTCAGCAGCCACTAGGTGACAATGTTGATCCTGTTTCAGAGCTGCTTGCCAAAGCCATTGCTGAAGTTCAGGGTGTCACTGCAGGGGTTCTGAGGTTCTGTCATGTGCAGTTTGTATCCTCTCATGGACTGCAGCTGCTCTTTTCCTTCAGGTTGTAATTACTGCTATTTGAGTTTTAGCCTTTGCAATAATTCAGCTTTTGGGAGGTGTCTCTGAGAATGAAGTGACGGGTTTGCAGTTGCCTTGCAAACTCGGGAGTCAAGCATACACTTGCTTCTCAGTGCTCCACTGTCCCAAAGGCAACCTTTTATCAGGTGGTGACTACTGTGTTCTTCCACTACCTTGTACAGCTACTGATGCAAATGGGATGCAAAGGTGGGTTTTATACAGAAGTGTCAGGCTCCATAGCCCTTCTCTGAGGTCGTAAGAGGCAATATGTGAACCCTAGCAAAAAATGTTATTAACTTGGAGGCAAAAACCTGCCGACTCTGAGAGGAGGAGACAGCAAAAACTGATTCAAGGAGGAAAAGGGAGTCTGTAATTCATCCTTGCTGACACTTCCTTTCCTGTAGATCAAGGCCATTTTAGGAAGGTGATTTTTCACCTTTCACTTGCTTTGTGTGTTTGGTTTGGTTTGTTTTCTCCTCTGACTAAGATGGATGCTCTGTATTTCTTCATACTTTTCAAGAGCCTCGATCCACTCTTTGCACAAAATGTACTGGTGTAAAACAGTGCCATTCAACAGTTATTAATAACTGTAGGTTATTGAAGGCCTGGATGCTTGATGATCAAACAGGAAAGTCCTAAGTAAAGCCAAATGAACTTCTGTGAGGTACCTCAGTTTTATTTTGCCCTGTCAGTCTGTAGCTGTGTGCTGCTGATGTGACATCAATGCTGCTGCCTGGGGCTGAAAGGAGAATGTGAAGGCTGAGGGATTACGTCAGGGAGCAACTGCCCCTGGGGATGAGTTCACTATAACTACCAGCCATGTAGCTGTTATGCAAGTAAAGCACTTTGTCATCACGCATGTTCCTGAGTGTAATCTAAATTTAACTGGAGTCAATGTAATAGCAAAATATTTGTGTGGGTTCTAGCAACAGACTCGAGGCACTTTTGGAACTGGTTTTGTTTAGTGCTTTGAAGAGAAGAAGTGTTAAGATAAACAGGGTTACCAAGATCAACTTAGCACTGCTGAGCACTATGATCAGCTCAGCTCTATCAAAGGAGTCCTTAGATGGGAACTGTGAATTTTTCAGTGTAGTCATTTCACCTGTTGGAAGGCAAAAGTAAAATTGGGTATAAACTATAACATCCAAGTGTGTGGTCCTTAAGAGTCCAGGAAAACCAGCAGTTCTGTGAAGCCTCAGATTCTAGTTTAATAATTCCCCAAGCAGTGCATTTACACATAAAACCAACATGAGACTGTGGGCTGATTGCTTTACCTTAAAGAATACAAGTGTGGTGGGTTTAGATCAGTTAATAAGCTTGTCCCACTACCAATCTACATGTACTCTGTACGTTCGGTTAGTATATGATTACTAGTTCCATAATAAAAGAAATTCCCTGTTCACCTGAGGGAGTTTCTGTTCATTACAGTTCTGTTAGGCTGTGGGCATTCTAGCTTTTACTGGCTGTGTTAGTCTAGTAGCTGTTAATGCAGTTCCACATCTGGTCAGTGCAAGCAGTAGCTGTGCACTAAGGTGGAAATTTACTGTCATGATGTGACGTATATCTCATGAACTAGCTGGGTTTATCTTGACAGGAAAAACTTTGTTTCACTTCTTTTCTCCATACTTAAATACCTGAATTAGGGCTGAGACCTGGACACTAAATCTCAATCTTCTTAGCATGGCTACTTGGTAAAATGGTAAATACAACAGAAGCTCCTGAACTTTGCAAGGTATTTTACTGCTAAGAACAAAGCTGTACTTAGTATGTAGTATGAATATAGTGTGAACTAACTTTAGGCAGGTTGCCAAACATTAGGGTAGGCAAAGTTTACAGTCAGAGTCCTCTCAGATTAGATACGAATGTGCGATCATGGAGATAAGTTACTGCAAATTCAGAACTACTTCTAACAATTACTTATGTATCTGTCAGAGAAGACTCAGAACAGATAATGCCATGTGTCCATCTCCTGGAGCTCCCCAGCACTCCCGGAGAGCTCAGGAGTGATACTCAAACCATGTTACTCTAGTGTGAAAGAGAAGACTTTATTGGACAACACCTGACAGTGCTTGTGATGGGTGCATGATGCCAAAGCACCAAGTCTGGGGAACTGGGAAACTTGGAAGTTGGATTTGGCATGTTGAGTGTTGAACTAAAATGTCTGCAGGTCTCAGCTATGCATAGTCATTACACATTCACACCCAGGAGGAGTCTGCCCCTGCTTGGAGCAGGCTTGAATGGTAAAATCACAACAAAGCGCTGTTTTGAAGCCTCCCATGGTTCACATAGCATTGGTAGCTGTTATCTAAAGAAATGCTGGGCGTTTATTAGTGTCAAATGGGTGAAAAAAAGAAAAAAGCAGTGAGCTTCTCTGTGGCATGCACTCAAACAATGGTCTGGATAAACTAAGTGTAGATCCTAGACAGAAAGCAAGCATGAAGCTAGGCAGCAATTGTTCTGGTTGAGTGATATCTTTTGCTGCAGTGCTAAGAAAACCTTGAGCACTTCAAGTAAATGGGTGATCCATCTAATGTGCTATTTAATAAATGGAGCCAGGAGATATTTTACATGAATTCCATTGCAGTTTACAGTGGGAGCCTTGGGCCGCATGGTCTAGGTTGAGGTCTCCCTGCCCATGGCAGGGGGTTGGAACTGAATGATCTTAAGGTCCTCTGCAACCCAAACCCGTCTGTGATTCCATGAATTGTGCTTCATACAAATTTACTGTTTATTACAGTGAACTGTTTTAAAACATTTGTTCTTGCTCAATAATTGAGTCTGGTTAATTCTCTTGCTAAAGATAGAACCAGTATTTATACTATGTAGTTATACCTTTGTTACCAAAGAATGTGAAAATAGATATATTCCCCAGTTTGCACTCTTGCAGGCAATGTATAGTAATGCTTCCTGTGACCGTTACAAACGCCTTTGGGAATGCTACTCGTGTGTTTCATTTAGATAGCTGATGTGTTTTCCTGTTTTTGCACATTATTAGCAACTGCAGCAGTATTTCTGCATGTGAATGGAATGTGTGGCTTAAGTACAACATAGTGGCCTTGCCAGATAAGCAGCTGAATGCTGCTCTCAAGCCTTCAGTTAGCAGCTCCAGCTTCCCCCTTCCCAGAGGTTTGGTGTCAGCTAAAAGCCAAATGGATCAGAAGTGAGAAATACAATGCTGCTTTAGTGGCACTGTGTACTGCCATGGAAGGGATTCCTTCTTTTTCCTTCTTAGGAGGTCAGAAAACATGTTATCTCAAATCTGTGGATCTTCACCCCTCCCTCCCACCCCCTCTGTATTCTGTGCATCTTATTTAATGTGTTGGTTGGTCTAAGCAGAGATGTTTGCTGATTGCTCAATTTTTCCTGTTTGAACAATTAAAGCTATACATAGAAACATGGAATGGTTTGGGTTGGAAAGGAACTTAAGCTCATCCAGTTCCAACCCCCCTGCCATGGGGCAGGACACTTCACACATGACTATGTCACCCAAGAGCCTGTCCAACCTGGCCTTCAACACTGCCAGCGATGGAGCACTCACAACTTCCTTGGGCACCCTGTGCCAGTGCCTCAGCACTCTCACAGTGAAGAACTTCCTCCTTATATCCAAGCTGATGGTTTTAAACCCATCACCCATTGTCCAGTTGCTACAGTTCCTGATGAAGAGTCCCTCTCCAGGATCCTTGTAGGAACACTACAGCAGTTTATGGTTTTCTGCATATCTAGATTTATACCACAAAAGAGTGATAAGCATTTAGTATTAATGGTTTCTTTTATTTTGGGGAAACAAGAAATATCCTTTAGGAAACTCTCCAAGAGGGACTCGAGTGCATTTCTTCTGTCATATTCTGCATTAATACAAAATGATGGTTGCCTTCTAAAACATCGAAAAGCTCAATGCACAGAAAGTATTCTAGAAGGATCTAAGTGCACACACCACTGTGTGTGTTTGAAATCTCCTGCAGAGGTTACTTATGTAGAATACTATCTAATAAAGCTGGAGGAATTGTGAATGTTCAAATGTATACCTATTTTTGAAGATGCCCTGTTACTGTGGTGTGCACCAGAAGGAGGTACAGCCTTACTGAGACAGTTCTTTGTTGCACTGAGTCCTCAGGGTGAGGAGTGCAATGTGCACTTGGAGAAGGCAGAATGGAACACTGCTGCTGTTGTGGGGTGTGGGAAGGCTGAGCTCCTCACAGTGGTGCAGTGCTCACTGGGGCTATCCCTGTGGTGCACTGCTGCTGTGGGCTCTCTTGTTGTGGCCTGTTCCACCATAGCTTTTGCAGCTGACCAAAGCCAGGAGAAGACTGCAATGTTTTAGGTGCAATTCTGTTAGGCACTCCCTGAAAGGAGAATTCTACCAGTATTGGTTCATGTGACATTCACTGCCGTTTGATGAGCTGGGTCAGTGTTTCATTGTTTTCAGTCAGGTCCTGAGCCCTGTTTCAAGTCTGATGTAACAAGTCCTGCTCCCTGCCCTTTGTTAACAAATTTCTGTCTATGTAGACTCACACAAGATGTGATCTTGTCATTTCCTAAATTCCTCTTGATGAAATTAAATTCATGAAGTTCCTTTTAAGATACATTTTCCAATCCTTTATTTGTATTACAGTCTTTTTTTGGATTCTTCTGCAGCTGATTCTCCTGGATTTGTAGGCATTGCTACTGAATTGTTGTAGCTTATCTAGACCTGGAAGTAAATGAAACTTTCTAGCCCTAAATGATATTCCCTATTTTAACAAGAAAAGATCCTATTAGCCCTATGCTGCAGTGTCATACATGGGAGGTCATGATGACCAGATTGTTGGCCTTCTCTGTATTGATTCCTCAACCCACCTTTTGTTTCCAGAGGTATGAGCTTGCTTTCGAATGCTTGGGACACCAAGTCACCCACTGCTCTTTGCACCTATGACTTCTCTCTTCCTGTTCTCCATGGTGTATCATGTGCACACCTTAGCATTGCAGTGGGGATGTTGTTTCCCAGATCGTCACTTGTTTTATAGGGAAACCATTTGACTCTGTTCCTTTCCTTTTCTCAATCTAAAGCTCATGCCCAGCCTCACTAGGGATATTATGGGTGTTACCAGGAACCCCACTCCTGTGACTAAGGAGCTAGGTAAAGGGCCAAGCAGTCTTTAGTGTCTTCAGCAGACAACCTTGAATGCCTGGCTCAGGTCTGGGGCTAGGAGGAGCACTTGCTAAATGTGTCTTAAACTGAACTGGCAGCAGTAGTATTAATTTAGAAGAACTTCAGATGTCTCCCATCTAAGTATCCTAACCAAACCAGATGGGGTCCCAGCTGGAATGGCTGTCCTTGGAGCCTCATGAATCAGATTAGGGACAAAATGATAGCCTGAGTTGCTGCGATGTTTTTTCTGTGAGGAATGGGGGGAAGGAGAAGAGAAGGGAAGAGAGTACATCATCTTCAAAGCTGTTGTATCAAATCCAGTGTATGGAATGGCAGTAGTAGAACTGGAAGACAAGCTCTGGAACTTTCTGTCCTGGGTTCAGCAGTTGCAGTCAGTTTTTCTTCTCTTTAGTAGCTGTGTTTTGA
>NDXB01020632.1:0-25368 GCA_002631895.1 Agapornis roseicollis
TCAAAACACCAGCTACTAAAGAGAAGAAAAACTGACTGCAACTGCTGAACCCAGGACACATCTTCCCTGCCCTTCAGAGTGGGTTTGCTAGCATTTCCCTGTTTCACAGGTGCATTGTAAGGATAAATCAATTCATGCCTGAAAACCATTCCAATATTACAGCTGTAATATTGGAATGGATACAGGATGCTGGAGGAAAGAGATGGGCACATTATTGCCAGATAACCGTCTTTTCACAAAAAACATTTCATGTGCTTTATTGCTTAAGTTTTGGCAAATTTTAATTGAATCTTAAATGTAAATTCTAAGAAATACTGATCTGCCCTTTGCAAAATGGTAGGAGCAAATGTTGCACAGTCCTGAAGGCAGAAACCTGTCATGGAAGTCTGCCTGCGATTGACCACACACACCAAATAGAAACTGGAGTACTTTGGAGGTCTGGGCAGCAAACTGCTCTTAGCCTGAGGCGAAGGCTTCCTTTTTTCCCTGGAGGAAACACCCTAGTCCATCCCTAGGTCTTTTTCCTACCTTAGATTGTTCTTTTGGTCGCTCCCATTCCTCTTTTAGAAGAGGCTGTACTGCAGAGACCCAAACATTACAAGCAGCCTGTTTGTCTCCTCTCCCACCCTTGCCTTCCCTGTCCTTTTAGAGTAGCAGAAGGAAAAGAAATCCTTCAAACCCAAACAAGGGTGAAGATGAGTCAAGTGGAGATCTCAGTCAGGTCTCTTGTCCCCAGAATGTCTCACCCCTAGAAGCAAGTCAAGTTTTACCGAGTCTTTGCATGAAAAGACAAAACATTCTAATTATTGTAATCTCTTCTTGCTTAGTACATGCCTTCACAGCCCTGGGTGTTTAAAGTAGAAGGCTGTTTTTTGCCGTGTGTCAGACTGCCAGGAAACAGCTGATGAGGGATTACTTCAATCACACAGGGATTTATATTCCCAAGTGTGTAAATTGGGCACATCCAGCAAGGCACACTTGTCAGAGGTGCTGCAAAACAAGGCACATGCTGCTGGTATACTGGCTCTGGAGCAATCACCTTGGGATTTCTGTGGTTAAGCAGTGACCAGTTCCTGACCTCTTAACACCCTGACCTCCACATAATATTAGTAATAATAAAGTGAAACTTTATTATTGAGTTCCCTAACTAGGGAACTCAAAATATAGTTAAATACATAGAGCTTTTATGGGTTTTAGAGCTACTGTCAGATCCTGCTTGATACACACTGCTGCTGTTTACGCATACAGACTGAATAATGGAGAACTGAAAGAACAGCTGAGAGACATCAATCCATATATATCCAGCTGTGTACTAGTAGCAACAGTATCAAAATCTTAAATAAAGATCTTTCCTCTGTTCTCTGAAAGCCTCTGAAGTAAAGCTTTCTGATTTTTCTTATGTCTGAACAAATAGGTACCAAGGTGTTGCAGGCCCTTTTTTGGGGCTGGAGTTCCACTGGTGGAAGAAACATTTCCCTGGGGAACACTGTGCTGCTCTAGTTTGATGTATTTTTCTGGTGCAAGGAGAAGCTATGCTGCAGTGAGATTTGTTGTGAGCACTACTGCCAGGCTGAAAGAACAGGAGGTTGAACATCATACTGAAAAGCAGAGATCTAGAACTAACATTGCTTTGGCCCTCACATATAACTGCAGTGGGGGTCTTATGAGAGCTGAGCATGATTGCTCATGAGGAACTCTAATTCTTGACTTTTGGAAAATTAATCTCTAAACTGATGCCTCTGTTTGCAGAATTCGGTCCCAACACAGTGACAATTTTCAATACATGAAAAATAATCTGGCATGCACCACTACCACAGGATGCACCCATTGCTCTATATCCTTTCCTGGAATCGGTGCTGTGGGGACTGTTAATGTGGAAGAGAAGAGTTTGCAGGGTTTGACCTGCTCTTTCTGCCCTCCCACCTCACTGTCTCCCTCCCCTGCTCCTCACAGATGAGGCAGGGAGAGGCCAGCTTCAGTAACTTGGACCTGCTCAGCCTGGGAATTTGCTTGCTGGGGAGCAGCATCCTGTGGCGGGGAGGGGAGAACCTGAGGGCTGACCCAAACCACTGGATCAGATGCTTGCTGTTAACACCTTTTCTTGCAGCTTTTGCCAGTAGGTGACTGGAGGCAAAGAGGCAGCTGCTGTGTGCTTGTGAGGGGTATCTAATCAGACTTTGAAGTTGTTTGACTAAAGAGGATTAGTCACGGTCCAGCAGAGACAGGGTAAAGACTAACTAAATGAAACACAGTTCATATGGTTTCATGGGTCTGTTAACAGAAACACTGCCTTCTGGTAAAATGGGCATTTCATGAATTGTTGCTCTCTGGATCAGTCCTTTCCAGCCTTTGTACTTTTGTATGTAAGAAACATGTTTCCTTATTACCCTGGTAGCACGTTCAAGGTAGGGAGACGTGCTAACCCAATGAGCAAATGGACACGACACTTCCAAAAAGCCTCTGTTACAGATGGAGCTTGGGTGGATGAGTATGGACTTAGAGGCAGTGGATGGTGTGCTTCCTAATGACCTTGCTAACTCATGTGGAGGTCTCACATTGCCTCAGCAGCTGCTTCGGCCACAGACATTTCATAAGAGTAAACTACATTTCCACCCCTTAGTTTAAAGCAGATCCTGCAAAAAATTCTACTCTTAGCAATTTTCATATGAAGTGTGAGTTAAAACTACAGCAAAACACAGTACTAAAGAATGTTAGTGTTTAAATAATAGGCTTTTTTAGTTCATTACAGATGCTAGGGGATGACCATCTATTTCAGATGCCATCAGACCATCTATTCCCTCCATCCCAAACGAATAAACAAAAAAGGGAGATAATGAATAAACAAAGGGAGCCAGATTGCTCCCTTTGGAGGATAAAAAGAGAAGGGAACAGATAAATTTACTCTTTTTCAAGTTTTTTTTCTGCATCTTTGCCTTGACTTCTTTAGGCCACCCTCTATCCTAACATCACCCTCCAGACCAGCTCAGTGTGCTGCTCCTCCTTCAGTGGCCAGACTAGAGAAGAGTGAAGCTTCTGCCTTATATTGCCAGCTTTATTCAAGGAGCTTTGGAGCATGTAAACACTTGCAAAAAGAACTGAAAGCTGAAAGCCAAATTCTTCCTAATAATGTGTTTTAAAAGAAGGAAGATACAGAAGACTTTTTCTGTCTTTCTGTTTGTTATGGGCATCAGCACAGACTGCAAATCATGGAGCGATGCCTGCAAAAAATGTCAATCTTGTATTTTTATTATACAGTTGCTGGTAGGAAGCACAGTAATAACTTCTGACGTAGTTTCCACTCTGATCACCCTTTCCTGTTGAGTAGCTTTTCAGGGAAATTCCTTTGTTCTAAAGCTTCCTGTTTGATCTCAGCTGGAAGAGACCATTTTGGGAAACCTTGAAGAAAGCCTCCTCAAGACTTCTTTGAGTGACACAAATGAGGGGAGAGTTTTCCTTTATGTTGGGGTGGCAATGCTGCATGAGAATTGTGGTTGTGATTAGCCTTGCTTATTTGTATTTCCCTTACTTGTGAAGCAATACAAGATTGAGGAAAAATTATTTCATACTTTACAAAGCTCCAGATTGTTTAAACCAGAATGGAGAGAGATGCAGAGGTCGCAGTGGTGTGTATGTGTTGATAGTTGGCTTAAAAATTCCTGTAACAGTTTAATAATGTAAAGGCTGAAAGATATACCAAAAAAAGACATGCTATGAAAGTAGTTTAATACCTTTTCCTCCACAGCTTTTCTCCTATTTCTATTTTTCCTTGAAAACAAAGGAGGGATAGTATCACCATTATTGGTGACAAGGTTGCAAAAGCAAGCTGGGAAAGTGAGGAAATTCAGATGATTGGGTATTCTCATATCAGAGCAAATTGACCGTGTTATGTTTAAAACTCATTGTGTCGTTGCTGTCCTAAACTTGTACATATTTTGTTGGTGTCCTAAACTTAGCATTTTCTTTCTTCATTTAATATCTTTGTCTTCACAACAGGTGCACAGAATTAAAAAGCAACCCCTGATACTGTGAGTTCAATGTATTACCCTCCCTACAGCTGCCAGTAACAATACAAAGCCACAGAGGGGCCCAGCTGATTCTGGAAGAACTTGAAACACCAAAGCCACCAGGGTCCACAGAAATCATCTGGTGGGATCAGTCAAGCAAAATCCTTCTTCACCAAGCCGGTTCCCAGATGGAGTTTACCAAGGCAAGGTGGAGATCTGACTGCCTGTGACAAGGGAGTATGGAGCGACAGAGAAAGCTATGCTCCTTTTTCACATTGTTTTGTTGGTAGGGACAGTGAGCGGGGTCTGAAATTGGTAGTTTGGTGAAAATGAGGTTGGTGGCTGAACATTCACTTCCAGAAGTCAAGAAGCAATCACCAGCATGAGTGAGCATCATTGTCTATCCCAAAGGTTGGACAGGGATGACAATAAAGTCAGAGGGACTGGGCTGAGGAGCTGTCAGCAACATCTTCTCCTCAAACTCTGCTTTCATGTAAGTGACTTAAATCGGTTTTATGCATGGCATACTGTACTCCTGTACAAGCCAAAGCTATTAATGCCTTTCCCTATACCGACCAAAGTAGTCGCACTGATCTACAGTTTTGAAACTGCTCTCAATTAGCAGGTGTCCCTTTACCAGGCCAGCTGCATGAGAAATTAATTAAATTTAATGGATGCCATTTTTTATTTGAAACCAACTTTTCTTTAAAGCTTCAGAAGGAAGCAATTACTTGCAGCATATACCATGGATTCAAAAAGAAATGAAAATCACATAGGAAAACGTGGTCTACTCTGACTTGTAAAACCAACATAAAGCTGTATTTCACATAGATAGGAGGAAAATGTTTGCCTACTGTTGAAGGATTTTGGTTCCTATTCTGCTCATGGGGATCCCATAAAGAAACATTTCTAGTACAGGTAGGTTCCTGGAGGCTGCACATGCCTTGATTTAAAAAGAAAAAAGAGAAAACACTTAGCTTCTGTTTTGTAATTAAACAGCCAGGGCACAAAACCACTTAATTGAGGTAGACCTGCCTGTATTGCGGTTCATCCAAACCTCAAGAATTGCCACCAGTTTAAATCATTTTCCAGCTTTAAATAAGAAAGTTGAAATGTTGACAACTTTGATAAAGCAAAATCCAAACAAGTATCACCTTAAATATCAGATGCCATGTCACTACAGTTTGTTCCAAACATTTCAAAGACTTTATTTTAGTGGTGAGGGCTTTTACCTTTTTAATGTGTGTCTGACTGTACATTAACTTGACATGAGTGCCATTGTCTGTCTACACTGCATTTACGTGGTCCTGGTTTCCAAGTGGGTGACTGCAGCCCCAGAACAGCCTGGCAATGCACACTTAATCACCAAAATAAGAGGTGGAAATGACTTCAAACAAACTGAGTCCCTGCTGTTTTCTTTAGCTGGGTACAAACCAATGAGAAATTAAGTCTCTGTTCTAAAACTGGACAGAATGATTCTTCTCCTTTTATTTATATTGTTCCTTAGGAAGAATAACCTATTATCATTTTACTGAAGATAGCAAACTATAGCAAAAGAAGGAAAGTGTTAGTATTTATAGTTTGAAAATCACCTCTGACCCTAATAGTCTGAGAGTATAAAGCATCTCATGTATTTTGGCACCCTACCTTTGGCTATATTGGTGCTTAAGGGCCTGGTAGAGCACATGGTGAAGCCAGCAGAAATCTCCCATTTGACTTGAGCTGGCTGTGAGTGATGTCCCCCAAATTACAAACGTATTTATGTGGACATGCAAGAGGGAAGCTCTGGGCTCTCCTGAGCCTGCACAATTATCTCTCCTGACACACCATCTGTCCTACCACAGCAGTTGCACTGGCCACTCTCTTCAGCAAGAAGCTATTTGTGTGCTGCCATTTCCATCCTGACTCCTCTTTTTAACTGTGAGGCTATTGCAGGTGGCACCTCCACACAATCCCTCCTGTCACCCAGACAGCATCTCTCTGCATCCCTCCACACCCCTCCAGCTCCCTACAAACCGCCAAAACTCCCATCTCTGTACTTGGTAAGCGTGTAAAGCCTCACTCCTGCTTGGTCATAGTGTGATGGTTAAATTCAATCTTTCCACCATGGAGTGAAGAAAAAGGAAAGCTGAGGTTTTGCCTTCAGGGAAAAAATTATCTGCCCTGGCCCTTTTTCCCAGTGAGTGATGCTGGGAGGGAGGAGGAAAAGGGTCTTTTGGAGGCTCTCTTTTTCATCTGAGAGCGAGTTGGCAATTAAAGCTGACTCTGCTTATTCATTAGATCACATTAAAGAAAAAAACAGCAAAAGTGGAGGGGGAACTCTCTAAATAAATTTGGTGCACTCTTCCCTCATTCATCAATAGTTATGACTAGTCAATGTGCTCAATTTGTAAGCTAACTGCTTCTGAAGTAGAACCATATGGTTGCTTTAAAACATCTTTTTCGTGCTTAATTTGAGGCAATGATGCACCCTAATCAGCCGTGTGCGGATGAGACCCCTAATTGATGAATAATGAATCACATGCTCTCGCTCTGATTGCAGCATCACCAAATTAATCCTGTTAATCACTTGAAGTTGAATTGTTTTGCAGGCTGAGGTTTGTTTTAATGGCCAAATCGTGGCGCTGCAGGTGGAGGGGGTGCCTTGTGAGACGCCGGCCTCCACTTGCTCTGGCAGTAACGCTGCTCCCCTCCCAATTCTCCAGGGAACAGAAGGCACTTGGGGGAGGAGGTCACAGTAAGACCTGCAGCATCAGAGCTCTAACCATGAGGATAGAAAGGGCTTTGTTTTCCCGTGGTGTCATCATGTCACTGTGGTCACTGTCCCTGCTTGTCCCATGGTGGTGCACACCTGCTTGGCTCTGGTGCTGGTGAGTGCCAGGGCAGCCTCAAGGAGACAGAGCCTGTACTGCTTCGAAGACATGGGCACCACAACATGGCAGGAACAGCAGGCATGAACAGCAGCATTGCTTCACATCATTCATTAGCATCCTCCTGGGAGGCTTTTAGGACATGGTTTAGGCTGTGAAAGGATCTCTCAGCTGTGACAATAGCTTAATGGTGTGAGTACAAGCAAGTGACAACATTGAATGGTAAATACCAAGCCCAGGCAAAGGCTGATAGTGCTTTCAGTCCACATTTCTGCCTATACGTAAGAGATTGTAAGGTCCTCTTCATGGAATATGGGCGTGAAGCTTGAACTGATTACACAGGAAAAAGTAAGCAGGAAGAGAAGTCACAGCCCATAGCCATAAACCCAGGGCTACATGTTTCTTTCCCCCTGAATGTGTGCTCTCTGATCCCTGCCCAGGGCCACTCTGGAGCTTATTCTGACTTTGGTGCCACAAATGCACACACACACAGGGACAGAGTTTTAAATGAATTTAGATGTACCCAAGCCTGGACGCTTGCCAACTTGAGGAGAGCTCAGATGCTCACTCTCCCATCGACAACAAAGCAGGACAGGACATCGTTGCTGACAATTTTCATGGCAGTTACCTGTGCAGACACTGAGACTGCAATGAGAAGGCTTCATTACAATTCTAAATTAATGTCCTTGCTTAGATCAGGACAGACACTGAACTTAAAGCAAAATTCTAAAGTTACATTTAATCAAAGAAGATGCTTGTGTGCTAGTACTTAAAGTAAGTAAAAAAGTCAATAATGATTTGTCTGGTGTTCATTATAACACTGAAACATTTGTGCTGTGTTATTTTTGCATTGCTACCTCTAAGCCTTTCATACAGAGGCTGAATTGATTATCCAATCTGTCAGAAGCATCCAGCTCTGGCATTATTGACCTTATACAGTTAATTGCACAATTATCTTTCAACTCTGCAATGAAGTGCCGCTTATTCTTATGTTTTGAATTTTAAAAGTCTTACTGTTGAACTCCTGTGCATGGACCTTTAGCTGCAGCTGAATAAAAATTCCTATTTCCCCTTCTTCCTCACACTAATAAACATAACACAGCCACACTGGGCTGTATTGTCTTTCCATTTTTAATGAAAACACAGTGCACAACTGAGTTATTAGCACAGTGCATAAGCAGTACATATGGTGATAGTGATGCCCAGTGATATCAGGAAGCCTACAAATAAGAAAGCAATTTACATCAAGAGGATGTGAATGCTTTAAATTAAAAGATGAAAGGCTCAACAACACCACCATGGAAAATTGTTCCAAAACACTGTGGTGACTCCGTGCTACCAGGCTGCTTTGGTGCCCCATTCCTTCTTATGCACAAAATGAACTTGGCTTTCTCTCATTGAGGTGAAACTAGGCAAAAAAACCACCAACCCCACAATGCTATTTGCCCCTTCAGTGTCTCTACGAATGCTGGGCACACATAACTTCTATCCTCCACAGTATGTTAAAGGATGACCAGGTGTCTGAAGGCTGAGCTGTGCTCTTTCAGCTGGCAAGCCTCTCAGTCCTGTGTTTCTGAAGGGCCCACAAGCAGGGGGAGGGAGGGCTTATTGTTGGGGTGGATAATTTTAAATGCTGTGCACTGATTCTCAGAAATTCTGCATAATTGCAGCTGCCACTGGAGATGTAGAAGAGTGGGGAGGCAGAACTTGTTTGCAATACTTTAACAAAGTGCATTCCTCTTTATTTTTCAATAGATCGTTGTCAGTAATGCTATAATTTTGTTAAAATACTTTCATCCAAAACAGTATTACAACTCCATTAAACCTGTATTTCCCCTGTTAGACATCCATGCAGTCACTGCCTTCCGTCCTTTCTAAAGTGCAAAAGCTCCTTTCCCACCCCACTGCAAACTCCAGCAACACACACACACACACACACCCAGTTCTTCACCAAAGGGCATCAGTAAACTTCTTTCTGTTTTTTCTCTTTTTGCTGTACTCATCTCGAGCACTCCCATCTCTACCTCCTCTGTCCTTCTGTCTTGGTCCCTGGGTTTCACCACATGACAGGTCCACCTTGGGATGCCTGTACCCTGCAATCACAGCTGTGCAGTCTGGATACACCCAGGTCAATGTTCTAATAAGTGATGTCTGGTGGTCGGCTCACTCCAGGCTCAGGATGTGGCCAGGTGGGCAAGTGCCAAGGAAACAGGGCTGCAAATGCCACCACAGGACCAGCTCTGTGTCCTTCTTCCTCCTGGTGTGCTGCTGGCTGGAAGCCAGGGAGCTACCAGGTGCTTTCTTCATTTCAGGGAATTCAGGCAGAGACCTCCCTGTCTCTGTCCTCTGCTGCAGTTGCAGCAGCGGCAGCTGTAACCCACATCTCTGCAGTCACCTCAGGATACATCAGAGCATGACATTTATCTTACCTCCCTTCACCCATCTGAGCTAGGTGCCCTGCCTGAAGGTGTTCTCCAGGTTCCCTCTGTAGTCAGGGGAGACCAGTTTCTCCAGAGGGGGGGTTTGTCCTGTAACAGACTCCAGGATGCTCAGTTAGGTACTGTATGGCTGAGCACAGCTTGAAAACGCAGGCTTCAGCTGCAAGACTGTAGCAGTCCCATGGTTTCAGGTTGGCCAGGAGCTTCGGGAGAGCAGGTTGGCAGCTCCCCAGCAGATGTAGTGGAGATATGTCATGTGAATCCAGACCCAGGCTGAAGGATGCCTGCTGTTATCTGCACCACTTGCTGTGCATCCTCAAACTGACTTGAAAAAGCAAGCGAAAAATTCCTTTTCACCTGAAAAAAGGTTTCTGTTTGACTCAGAGACACATGGTCTTGCAGCATACACCAAGCATCCCCCTGCCTTATCACTGTCCTGTAAAAGCAGAGGCAATTGTCTCAGCTGAAGAGATCCTTTTGCCATTTTCAGTCCCCTGCAGAGTGGAGCAGTGGCTGCCTGGCAGGATGAACAGCCCCACAGGCACAGGAGGGGAGGACTGCGTCCCTTCTGCCCTTGTTTCTGATGAGGAAATTACACCAACTGCAAATAAAACCCTTGTCAAAGGGGAAACCCTCACCAATAGCCCTGAAATCCCCCATCAGGTCTTGTGAGAATGGGGCTGAGAACCACAGCCTCCAGCCTCAGCTATCAGAGTAACAGCGATGTGGCAGAGGTTTTGTATTGACTCCTGTACGGCTTTCAGCATAGAACAGCAATTTCCTGGGGCTGTTGAAGGAAAGCTGTCCCCGTTGTGCCATGTAGTCACAGTAGCACCCCAAAAAGTGATGTGAGAGGCTCGCACTACATCCACAGGGTCATCCCTAGCAGGTATCTGGTGTGGGTCAGCTGAGGCACTTACTCACCCCCATGCATCACTGGGGATGCAGCTTTCAACTCCTCCAAATTTTGAGGGAGTGAGGACCTGTGGTGGGGAATCCAAGTGTAACCCACAGCCCTCCCTCTGCACTTCTGCGGGAAAGGGAGCTTTTCAACCCATGTCCGTGTGAGCAAAACCTGTGTTGGATGAGGCTGGTGCTCACAAGTTATTTCAAACACGTCCTGAGATTATCCTTGTTTGTTACTTGAAAACCATATTCAGTGTCTATTTTGGGGCTTTGCAGAATGATGGCCATTATGTGATATTGCAGACAGCTATTATTCCTGCTCCAGCTTTAATAAACACTTGGCAGATTTAATAAAACTGATCCAGATTTAAAGTGTCCCTCTGGTGATAAATCACCTGGTAAAAATTTTCCAGTCTACTCTTGCTCTGGGATTTCTGCTTAGTTCAATTTATTAGGCAAAATAAGTCAAGCTGTTTTCATCTAGCTGCCTAACAAAAGAGCTCATAAATCTAAATAATTATAGCTAATGATTAATGCAATTAAAAATGTAAAAAATATTCCAAACAGTTTTAATCTGTGGGTATTAAAAATCATTTAAATGAATGCTGCAAATCTTCAAGACTTCTAAATGATCTCAATAAGGCTTTCTTATTGCTTTGTAAAGAAAAGGGGAGAAGCAGCTCAGCGGCTTTTGGCAAAACCAGGTTGCCCAAGTAGGTTGCCCTTCACCAGATGTAGGAGTAGGTGCTTCCCTGATCCACCTTTTCTTTTTCTTATCCTTTTTTTAAATGCTGGAGATGGGAGGAAACAACTCCTAAAGCAAACTAATTTTTGGTCATTTTCTTCCCTTTGCAAACAGTTTGAAGACTGAGCGATTTGTACTTACAAATCTGTGCCATTAAGAGAGACCCTAAATCCACATGCACACAAGCAGTAACTGTTTGTATGCCAAGCTGTTTGTAAGCCTGATTTGACAGCATTGGGCTATTCATTCCTTTGTCAACCGTCCGTCGCAAAACGTTAACCTGCATGGGTCTTGGGGTATGGGAGAGCTAAATCTTCCTTCGACAACTGTATAATGACCAGACTGTTTCATTAGGAGGACAATTCACTCGACAAATCCAGCCCAAACAACTTATTTCACAATTTGTGAGTAGAATTAAATTTGGGGGGAGCGGCGTGGGGGGAGGCGGGAGGCGGGAGAAGGTGAGTGGCACACAATGTGCCGCGGGATCAGCGCATTAGGACAAGTGCTTCAACCCATTGCAGCAGCGGCCGTGGGCCTGAATCCTGCAAGGCTCGCCGCATGCAGATCAGCGGATTAGGGGGTCCCCGGCACCAGGTCAAGTGTCTAGAGGGTAGCTGATAAACACCCCAAACCTGACAACAGATTTTTCTTTCTTCCTGCTCCACTTGTTAAGTGCCGGAGCAAATCTTCTGAATGGCAGTGGAGTTTACTTAGGGGCCTTTTCTTCCAGAAGACACTCTATCCATTTTCTGAAGCCTATTTCAGGCGGTCTCTAGAATAAATTTGCTACGCATCCCGCACAAAAAACCCACCCGCTTCCCTCCCCCTTCCCCTCTTAACTATAGCCTTTGTCTCAAGGTGTGTGAACAAGGGGGGAAGAAATCTGCACTGAGAAAAGCAAAACTGAGTCCCCCGCGGATTAAGTCGAGCACTTTGAAGATTGTCTGAACAACTGACTTTTCATCTCTAAAACAAGTTAATTTTTTCCCTTGGAGATGGCACTACTTTTGAGGGAGCATTGCAGATATCCTTTTTCCGGTGCTTTGGCAAAAAGTGCCAGTTGTTGCTCTGAGAATCTGGTGGAGGGATTCTCTGGAGAAGGGATTCTCTGACAGAGAGTAACTGTTTGTCACGGTCACCTACCAATCACAGCTCTTGCTAAGGAGAAATGAAAGGGGGCTCTGCCAAGAGAGCATGAGGTATTTTGTAGATATTCAGAATCGAAGCCATCTCATATCACAGAATGGAATGCCTCATCAGGCTGACCCATGGCGATACAGGCAGTGGGCAATCTGCATGTTTCATGGTGTGTTAGACATGGCAGGGTCCTAGCATTTCACACACACCTCCAGAGCCGGGACTGACATGCAGCCTGCTAATGAGGCGAATAATTGTAAAGAGAGTACTGCTGGGTTTAGCTACCTTGAGGCTGGGGCCAAGAGGGATGAAGACAGCGGATGATAACAGCCTTTATCCTGTGTCTCTGCTCCCAACAGTGCTGTCACTTGTTCTCCATTCTCTCTGCTATTGCCTTTGCCCTCCTGATGGTTTTGGTGTGGGAAGATCCCAGCTTCTGGAACCAAGGAGCAGACTGCTCTCAATTTAAGGTGGCAGTCACACTGCAGACTAGTTTGCAAAAGCAAAAAAGGTTGAATGGGATGAAAACTCCTGACCCAAGAGCATGGATCCCAGGCCATGCATATGGCTTCCTTCGTCCCCTGCTCTGTGCAGGCAGGCTCTGGCCTGAAGATCTGAGATTTTTCTTATCTTCATCCTCCTTATTCTTATGTATGGCAACTCTCTGCCTTGTTGTGCCTCTCCTTTCCTGGGCCTGGGCCTTGGCCCTTCCTGAAGGTGCTAGTGTCTGCAAAGAAACCCTGGAGGTGTGAATGGAGACCCGAGCCTGCAGAAAGCTTCCAGCCTTCAGGGGTGCCTGCAGCTCCAAGGAAGCCTAGACTTTCCTACACCCCCCAGCTGGGAGATACCACAAGAATGACCTGACCTATTTTTCTGGTTTTCAGGTGAAAAAAGAAACACACCCCCCTCAAATGGTGGCAGAGACCAACAGAGCAAACTACCCTGCTGTGAACACACCCTAATAGTGCCCCACATCCACGGGGGTAAAATTTGCCGCAGCAGCTGTGGGGCTTCCTCAGCACCAGGGGACTGGTGGAGTGGATGTTGCCTTGCTGGAGCTGCAGATGCTGTGGACATGCGGATTTTGTGGACACCATCCATAGCTCCAGCACGGTGGCAGCCTCCGCTCCACTGGTACTGTCATAGCACTTCCCACTGTACTCTCCTTCAGCTTCTGTGAAGCTGCTATGCCTCAGGACCACATGTTTGGTCTGTTGATTAAGTGTCCTTATCCAGCTTCATGTCGGCTGTTCTCAGGCTCAATATCTTCCTTTCAAGATACTTCCTTTTCTTCTAGATGAGATGTACTTTAGGAGAGGTAGGATACAGACTGTGTGACTGGCAATAAACCTCCTGTGCTGTCTGCAATGTCATCATAGAATCATAGAATGGCTTGAGTTGGAAGGGACCTTAAAAGTCATCTACTACCAACTCCCCTTCCATGGGTAAGGACACTTCCACAACACTAAGTTACTCAAAGCTTCATCCTGCCATCCTTACACATGTATTGCTACAGATAGTGCCAGCCATTCCCAAAACTGCAAGCATGCAGATTCCCTTGACTTCAAAGCACATCTGTTTCAGGCAGTGCTCTATGGGAGTTTCACCTATTGCTGCCTTGTCAGGGGTAGAGGCTTCAGGATGGCTTTTGGGCTGGAGTGTCAGTAGTGACAGATAGCACCAGGGTGGCAGGGCAAGACTAACACTGCTGCTGTGGTGATTCATTCATTGACCAAAATTAATGGCAAAGCTGGGACTTGCTATTCTCTGTTTATCCAGAGACAAAAGGAAGCAGAAGCAGCCAGTGTGCAATTGCTTTAGTAAGTAACCTACAGCTTCACTGAAAGTTAACAGTTTTTCTAGAGTGAAATGCAATTCCTTCTCCTCATTAATTCGATATGACCTGTTTTCCCAAAGAGAGGATTATGAGCAGATTGGTCTCAGCTCACTTCCTGTTCTGGTGTGATAGGAGCATGGATGTGCTTGGACAGGTGGCCCCACCAAAATGCCTTGGCCAGGAAATCAGGGTGGCCTTGACCTCCGTGCTCCTGATGAAAAGGCAGTGGTTTACCCAGAGGAGAGCTTTCCTGCTTTCCATGCGGTGGAATGTGGGACCTCCTCTGAACTCACTTCCAGCAAGGACCAGGGGAGGAGTTTCAGCATCAGAGGCAGGTTTCATGCAGCTAAGTGGCCTAACCCTGCTGACTGCATTGAAGAAAAACCATTAGAAGGAATCAGCTTTTGATGGGAAGTGTGAGATGCATACAGGTCAGAGCACATAATGAGATAAACTTTAACTTGAAACTAATTCTTGAGCTTATTATACTGTAATAGCTTTGGGAAAATCACTTTGTGTGGACATACTATATTCTCTAAGATAGAGCTTCTACTAGCACTAAGCCAATGAGGTTATTTTCCTCTTTATTCCTAAATGCACCAGCTTTAAAAGACGCTTTCATGGATTAGGCAAATGTGTTTTGGTTAAACTGTGCTACCCAGGTGGAGGCTACGTGTAATTAAATTCTATCATTGAGATTACCAGTTATTAGATTATATATGTATTTTTTTAAAAAGTAAGCATGTTTTTGCTTGTGTGACAAGGGGTGGCACGAAGAAAACCAGTAGTATGTGCAACGAATTGCTAAATAACTGATAAATAGGCTTAAGTTATTTAAACTGGCATCACAAGTAGCTTAAGCAGTATGTTTTGTATCATCTAAATTTCTAAATACCTGTAGTATATTTGTAAACATGGCAATCTAACATTTTGCTGAGCAGCACATTCACATTCAAATTAACATAAATGAGGATTTAACAGCTGATTGCACAGTGTGAATGATAGTAACTAATTGTCAGAGAGGGAGAGTCGCAAGATGATGGTCCTAATGCGATCAGCGAGGAATACACCGCCTTGCAGGACGAATGTGAGAGGTTTTCAAGACTGCTGCCTGCTTCTGGGGAGGCGAATGCGACCGAGGAGTGATGGGGGCAAAGCGGGCAGTCAGAGGAGGGAGGCTCGGAGAGCTGGTGCGAGGGGCGGCGTTAAACCTTGTTCCTACGGGCCCCCACCTCCTTTATGGCGGGGATCAATGGGCTCCCTGGCTATTGAATGCTGGTCCTCCTGGAGGAAGCAATTGTTCAGAGGTGTGGCTCATTTCAGGCATTTAATCTCCGCTGAATGGGGGCTGTGTTACCCGTTTTGCTTTCGGTCGGGGGATTGCAGGCAGCTGGTCAGTGGGAAGCAACAATGACCGCCGGCGCTGAATGGGGGCAAATGGCGGGCTGCGGGCGCCTGCATCCCCACCGCTGACCCTGGTCATCCCCCTCCCCCGGGGGGCCATGTCGCACGCAGCAGGAGCTGAGCTTTTCTCCACGCTGCCATTGTAGCCCGGGGAGAGGCTTACCTGCAGGTTTTGTCCTCGCCTGATAACATATAGACCTGATAGACACATGCAAAAGGGCCCGGAGATGAGGGATAATATGGATGGGGCTGTTGGAAGCAAAACAGGAGAACACCCCCTATTTTTGCAATGGGGACTCGGGCAGCCTCGGCATGCACAGGGCAGGGCTCTTGCTGCTGCTCAAGTCTGGGGGTTTCAGCATGTGTCTGCCTGAGCCCACCCTCCTAGCAGCAACCCGGTGAGAACAGTTACAAATGGATGTTTTTGGGTCAGCAGCCGTGTAGTGGGATGGATGGCTGGCAGGGTCTCGTTTTGGGTGAGCTGGTGGAGAGGGCGATCCTGCTGGGAAAGCATCACTAGGATCTCGCAGTCACTGTGCCAGTGTGGTGGCTGGGCACCTGCAGCCACGCTGCCCATGTAGCATGAGCTGCTGATGCTTCCTTCTCCTTGGCTGGTGTCTGCCATAACCTGGTTTTCCATCCTCAGGGGTTGAGCCCTAGTTCCCTTAGGGAACCTTGCTGCACCCAGGCACCAGTGTAAGTGGAAAGAAGCAAGGCATTCAAGGTGGCAGCTGTGGGGCAGTATCCATCTCCTCTGTCTCCAGCAGAGACACCTTGGAGGAAGTCTGGCAGAAAGCACCTGGATTCCCTCTAACATGTGCCCCTCAGTGGGAGGGATTGTTTTCCCCCAAAGAGCTCTGAGTAACTCCCTGAAGGATCCCCCCTCTCTCCATGATCTGTGCAGGGGGCTGAGGTTAGATGAATGCCTCACATCCCACTGCATTTTAATGTCACCTTTCAGTTTGAAGCATCTGGGAAGCTATCACTAAAGTCAGCTATCACTATAGTCTCCCACCCCCATCTCCTTCTTACCCTCCAACCAGTGGCAAGGGGATCCCTGAGGAAAATCCCTCTCCCAATCGGATTTCGACCAAGTCACTGTCTCTGCCCTTCTCACCGCAAGAGGAAGAGAGGAGAAACAACATTTCTTGTGACGCTGACCATGCTCAGACCACCTGCTCTGCAGGATAGGCACTCTGTCCTCCTTGGAACCTGCCGTGCTCAGGCACCATCCTCAGGGCTGAATGAGTAGCAGTGAGGTAACACCAATGTTCCTGTCTGGGAGAAACTTTCACAGTCAGACCTGGGTTACATTTTGCCAAATAGTANCCTTGGAACCTGCCGTGCTCAGGCACCATCCTCAGGGCTGAATGAGTAGCAGTGAGGTAACACCAATGTTCCTGTCTGGGAGAAACTTTCACAGTCAGACCTGGGTTACATTTTGCCAAATAGTAGTGACACCAGAAAATGCAAGTGTTTGGGGTAACCTGAGGTTCTTACCTGGCCTGTACATTCACCTGTTTTGCCTGAGTTTTAAAACAAGCACAAAACTGGAAAGACCGGATTCATTGCAGGAGGGAGAGCTGCTTCCAGGTATACCCAGGAGCCTCAGCAGCTGCATCACTCACCCAAGTGAGACTTCCATACACACACACCAAGCAGCTTTGAGACCATATTTTCCAGCCTGAGGACAGGTTCATGGCCAGCAGGTTTCCCACATTTAGCTTGCTGAGTGCTCTTTTTTTGTTGTTGTTTTGACTGAACAAGAAAAAAGTTACTTACCAACGATGTTAAACTGAGGTTATTTTTCCATTCAGAAACTGAAAGGAAGTTTCATTTACTAGCAGAGCCTTGCATGATTCTGCTTCAGCACTTCCACCCATCAAGTGCTCAGGGCCAAGTTCCTCATTCCACCTTCTCCATGGATGTTCTGGCAAAGACTGCATCCCCCTGACCTCCTGCCATCCCACTCATGCCAGGTTTATCCCACATGGGGACTTTGCTGCTCACTTATGGAGCCCATCTCCTTGCCATGGTGAGTTGCTCAACTTATTGACCTGGCTTAAGCTCTTTGAAACAGGGGCACTGCTGCTGTGTGTCTGTACATGGCCTGGTAAAACCATGTCCTGACTTGGTGCTACCATGTTCTACAAATTATAACCAGGAAGCGAAATGTTAACAACTGACTACTCACTATCACATCTCTGTTACTGGACTTACTATCTCAAATACCCCTGTTGGACTCCACCATTGCCCCACTCCTCATGCATTTTTTTTCCAGTGGGCTTTTTTGCTACTAAAATTAATACTAAAAGGCCTTTAATTTTACAGATTGTATCTAGACAGTCCCATGGAATGACCAGACAGCATCCATAAACATTTCCTATCTCTGAGCACTTCCTATTTCTCACTTCCTATTTGAGGGGGGGTAGAGGAAAGGGAAGGAAGAAGTTGGCCTGAGAGAAATCCTTGCACAAATGTCTTAACCAAAGGCTGTCTGTAAGGTGGAAAGAACAAGGCTGCAGACCCAACCTGTGAGGGCGATAACTTACTCAGCTGTGGTCAATGAATGTCAGCCACAAAGAAACTCAGATTCACTTTCTCTCCCACCAGCCTGAAGGAAGCAGGCTAACAATGCTCCCGAGCTGAGCTGGGCTGTGGACGCAGGGCAGCGGGTGAGGTTGCAGTCGCTGGGAACACCTTCTGCACTCCCTCTCTCTTGAGCAGCTCCTAATAACTTGGCAGCTCTGCAAAGGATCTGTTGGAGGCAATCAGTTGCCTTAACTGAGAAGCCTGGATGGCTGGAAATTGGAGAGTTGATTGTGTCTGTGCTCCCCTTGGCGTCTCTGCCTTTGATGGTTTTATCCTCCGTTATAGCTCAGCATCCCAGCATAAGAGCCACTTGCCAGGCTGTCTCAGCAAGGGATGGAATTGCTGAACATATTGGAGGTTTCTTTTCTTTTCCCTATCAAGAAGTCTTTATAACATACCCCTGTGATTAGCAGTATTAACGAGCCTGGCCACTGCTAGAGTGACTTGTTATTGGAAACAATGACTTTGGGAGATCGACTAGACAAAAATAAAATAATTACCAGGGCCAAAAGCCTTACAGAGATCTCCAGTTTCTTATAAAGACATTTTAATATATCAAGGATTTGAGCAAATGGGCAAAATGCTTTCACAAAATCAAATACTTAATGCAAAGAAACATCAGAGTTAGTGAAAAGAAATTACACGAAAAAAGAACTTTAAAGCAGGTCTAGCTTCCAGTGTAGCCAACACTGGTAATGCCACCCTAGCCATCTGAGAACAAAGCACCTGGGAACTGCACTTCCTTTGGTCCTGAATCATCAGATTCAAAATATGTACTCAGAGTCTGGCCACAGGCATACTCAGGGCTAGTTGCAGCAGCAAAGTACCAATCTGGTACACAGACACTATAAAACCCAGAACTCAGCTCTGCAATTGGATCTAGGTTTATCTTGGCAATGCCCCAACACCGCATGATGGAAATTAATTGTTCTTGCAAATAGCAGGGACTGAAGCAGTGGTATTAAAACAAAATTCTCTTCCAAATTGCAGACCTTCAAGAGTAAGTAGTGTGCACCACATGCGAGCAGCTATGGACAAATAGTTCTGATATGAAAACAATAGTACTCTATTATTGAATTGCATGATTTTCCTTGGCATTTGATTATCTGTGAAAGGACCTGGAAAATAGTTCACAGATCATATCTGTCAGATCCAGCTGAGATCTAGGAAAGGAAGCAGCCAGCCAGGACCCAGGGGCATCACTAGCTGGAGCTGCACCAGAACTTAGCCTTGAGTCAGGAGTCACCTCACCTTCCATGCCAGTGCTGAGTAGTTAAGGTTTACCTTTGAAGACCTCACTACAAACAAGCATCCTGATCTCTGGTCAAGCTCCGTAGCACAGCTTTGCTTTTCAGCCTCTCTTGCTTGCTGTCGTTGATGTTCTCTCACCAAACACTGTTGTTGGGACTCCCCATTGGCTCTCTCCCATCCTCTCACCTTGCCACCCCCCTGCAGATGTCAGGAGGAGAAGGCATCACTGTCCAGTGAGCACACCTGAGTGTCAGGACAGCATTTCTGCAGCTGCCTCACAGCACGACACACACACTCCAGCCAGTGCCCCTGTGAGCGAGCAGCTCTGTGGGGCTTGGTTGCCAGCTGGGGCTAAACTGCACCAGCTGAAAAACTCAATTTTCTACGGACTCAGGCACCAATTGCAGCAGTCCTGGGAGCTGGTGCTGTGGGCAGCTGCTGCAAGGCTTGTAAGGACACGTTAAGGCATCTCCATGAGGGCAGTAAGAGCAGACTTGGAATCACAGGCAAGGTGTGGTCTGGACAGGCCAACTTACTCCCCCCATGTCCCTCTCTCCAGCTGTCAGTCTCCGAAATCAAGGATTTGTGTAATCTGTCCTTGAAGCCTCCCAGAGGAGAAGGCTCCACTGTTGCTCTGGGCTACCTGCTCTAGTACCTCATTGAAAGAAATAGGAGGCAGGACCTAACCCCAAAAGTAGGGGCAGGCAAGACCGAGGAGCAAGGATGGAAGAGCACAGCTTCCGCGGGCAGCATGGTGAGCAGCCATAAACAGGCAGCAAGATTGTGTTGTCTACCTATGAGTGGAGGGAGAGCATTAATCGGGTTAAGTGGCCACCCCATAACTCTCCCAGCCTTTTGTTGCTCACGGGACAGGGCACTGCTGGTTGCCATCTGCAGCCAGCCCAGGCTTCACGTGGAGGGCCAGAGCCGCAGGGGTGAGGCTGACACTGCTAGGGTGGCTTTCAATAGCAACAATGGCAGGCACTCAAATGTGAGGAAGACAGCCTTGATGTATTTAGCACCATAACCCCCCTTGAAAATAATGAGAGCTGGCTCCTTTGTGGGTCTGGGGCTGAATGGGTGTAGTAAATCTTGTAGCCTTTAACTTCTGTGTCCGGGTAGCTTGGTGCTCCTCATTCATTTGTTAGACTCTAAGCCATCTTGTAGAGGGAAGGGCATGATAGTACCTTATGACATACCCATGGTAAATCACTTTATGCAAACTGGTTTTTGGTATGCTTATAATCTCCTCCCTGTATGTTTATGATGTCTAGACTTATTAAGGGCTTATGGCCTTATCTTAATTTTCCTGAAAACCAGATGCATGTAATGTCATTCATTTCTATTGTTTTCGCAGCTGTACATTCTTTTGCTGGTTAATCTTCATTTCCATTAACAAGGTCTATATGGGTGTGCGTAGGCTTCCCACTAACTCTTGAGAGAGAAAAAAAGTAATGTTTTATATTTCCAGGCTTTGTAAAATTGCTATAACTAGCTCACATCTGTTCTAGCCAGATGCTACCACTGCAAGAGACCTGGATCACCCATCAGGACAACTCCACCCCCAGCCAGAACAGGCTGCAGGAGCACACTGGTGGGGAGGAGCAGGCTCCAGTTTACACCACACTTGTTATCTGGACAACAAAAGTGTTTGGATAAGCAAAGCTTAACTCAGCTTCAGTGACAATATAGTGAAAAGCTGCAGGTGAAACGGCCTCCTCTCATATGAGAAGCTGACTTCTCTGATCTGTGAGTTTTACATCCCAAGCTCTCAGTAGGGAGGTTCTCAGGAAGGAATCATATCCTCTGCTGTTCTGGTGCTGCCCAGAGTTAGTATCAGAAGGACTCGGGCTCAGTCTGGTGTTGAAGTGTGTCCTCATCTTCCTTAGGGATGTCACTGGCTGAAGCCTAGCAAGTCTGGTTAAGCATATGCAAGCTATTCTTTTCTGAAAGGCTGTGATTTGACCAGTGGGATGTATTTCCACATTAATGAAAAGGCTAACCAGCTGCTAGGTTTAAGATACACTGCCTCCAAAAAAGGGAATCTGACAGCTCTTTAGAAAAAAGGCTCACAGATTTTGTTTTTAAATAGGAGCAAAACATCATGCTTTTTTTCTGCCCTCATTTTCAGGAGCTGTTCTGATGAAAAAGAAACTGTGAAGGAAAAATAACCCCCAAGGTTTTAATGATCTTTTAAATTTACCACTAAAAATGAGACTGAAGAAGGAAATACCTTGGGGAGCATTACTAATTGGAGGTGCTTCCTTTCTCTTCACTCTCCAAGTAGAATGAAGCAAGAATGCCAGTTTACTTCTCTATCTCATTGGATTTAATGTTTTTGGGAGAATTCTTTGTCTTGTCTTCTCTATGTTATGGTGCTATCATGACCCATATTTTAGTTGCTAGTCTTCACACAATGCTGCCACAGCACCTCTTCTTCCAAATCAGACCCAAATACAGTGGGGTTTATCTATTCCTTCTCCCTAGGTACAGGAATTGGAAGAATAATTGTCAATACCTTTATTTTGTGTAAAGGAGAGAAACTGAAAACAGATTTGTTCAGGAGTCCTTATACTTCGTGACATCCAACTGGTGAGAAAAGCAAGGCTCAAGGCCATCTGCCCTAGCTGCTCCTGACATCTGCTATTTAACTGGCCAGGCTGAGGATCAGAACGAGTTACTATTAATTATTGAAGGCAGCATTTTCAGTACTGGCTTCTTTAGCAGGGGTCAGTGTAGTGTCCATTCAGTTGCAGACACACTGAAAACTAAATGCATGACCCCAGTCAAAGTTCATTGTAAAGACACAGATCTGGGCCATGACCTTAGAAATAGCTCAGCCTGTTTTGCAGGATCAAGAAGGCATAGAATTACCTATTAGAATAAAGTTACCATCTTCAAAATGGGTGTCCATATAGATCAGCAACTGCTGCCATAAATAAGTGTAAAGAATTCTGAGGATGAGTGACAGCAGCACCTAATCATATAGATTTTTTTTAATGATCTTTTCACCTGCAGTAAGCATCAGGTCAAAGGCTGGAGGCAGTGTCATCTCATCTGGCATGCCAACTGCACGACTGCAACATGCAGTGTCCCCAGGAAGGCAGGAAGGATGGAGGGAGGGACTGGGGAGAGCAGCGCTGCCTCCGAGGTGGGACAAAGACTTTTTACATGTTTAATTAAACATTTTTATCTACATTCTTATTAAAACATTTCTCAGTTCAGGTACACGGAGATGAGGGGAGTGATGCAGCCTGTACCTGGACACAGAGGTGTCTGAAAGGCACACAGGGATCTGCACATGCTCTCTGCCTGTCAGCTGCAATACACTGCAGCAAACAGAATGAGTCACTGAAGCAGATGTAGAAACTGGCTGATTTAAGCTGACGTTTCCAGATGCTCACTGTGGCGTTGTTGTGAAGAAAACCCTTGGGAGCAGGAAACCTGGAAATGTCTGTTTGAAACTGCAGCACTTCTGGACAGATTTTGCCATTCTGCCTAGAGGTGTAGGAGAGGATGGTGGCCAAAAAGCATCCCCTTGCTTTGGCTGTTGTCTTGACAGTGCAAAAAAGTCCCCAGGTCACAAAACTGTTGCCCCCCAGCATTGTATGTCTTAACTGTGCCCAAAATGTGTGGTGCAACATAACAGAGCTGATTATGCCACTGACTGAATTCATGGAGCTGCTGGCAAGCAATGATTGCACTGGTGTCCCAGCAAAGCCCTCAGTGCCAATTCTCCTCTGGTTTTACTCCACTTGGAGGTGAGAAAAGGCTCAGGAAGAACTTCTTCAGTATTGCAGGTGCTCCCAGCTGTTATTCACAGACCACCATTAGCAGTCAAGCTTGTCATGGGAACTAGTATCCATCCACACGTGCCAGCATCCAAGAAGCCCACATCTCCCTTTCAGTGGCAAAATCTGGATGTCCAGTTCACATCTCCAGTCTCAAGCCAGTGCTGAACTGCACAAGATGGATTATCTGTGCATGGTTCCTTCTCAAAACCATCTCTGAATATCCATCTCCGCCAGAGCTGAGCAGCAAAGAGGCATGGTATTTCAGGGGACCTGGGTGCAAGCCTGCAAATCCCCATACAGTATTATCTGGCTGCTGGGACATGCAATTAGTGGGGTAATCCTCCTCTTCTGGAAATCAGAAATACAGCAGGGAAACCAGGTGTGAGCAGGTTAGATGAGCTGCCTTACCTGGGGAAAAGAGCAGTGATCCTTTAGAACACTGAAGGATTGACTGAAACGGCTGATAAACATGTTGAGCCTCAGGGATAAACATGAAGGATAAATCAGAGAACATGTGCTCCATTTGCAAACCTTTGGTCATTCTTCCTGCTTCTGTAGGAGGATGGATGTGGCTGTTCGAAACCAAACCCGCCATTTAAAAGAGGGATGTTCCTAAAGCAATGGGGGAGTTTTCAGACATTCTGGTCTAAGAGATTGCTGCCTATCATGCAGCTTCAACAAGCAGGTGAAATCCATAAGGCACTTCCCAATGTAAGGAAGAGGTGAAAGATTACCCAGGGGCTATGGTAGACTCTCACAGAAGGACACAGTGAAGTGCCTCATGGAAATGATCTTGCTGAGCATGGATCAATGGCAAAAGAAACAGCTAATGAAAAGACAAGAGCCTTGCTGTGTGTGAAACCCTTGAGGTAACAAGGGACAACAGCTCGACTTGGGAAGTCCTGAAAGTCCTCTGTCCTTCACAGAGAAGGCAGCAGGGGCTGTGCAGGAGTTGGGATGAGGCAGGGGTGGTCCCAACCACAAGCTCACATCTGAGCTCCATGCAGGCTTGAGAAGACATTAAGATTGATCTGGTGTTGTCAATAGAAAGTGAAACAACGAAAGGAGAAATAATGCTAAAATTATGCAGGGGAAAATCCTGCCTTCGGTGAAAACTTTTGCTGTCTTTTCTGAGAGGAGGATTTTCTCTTCAGTTCTGGATCATGCATATAATCAGACAGTCTGAAAAACACTATTTCCTGGCTGCCCATAAACGCGTGCCTCTGAAAAACATGCTGCTCCCTGTGGGGAAATCTGTGGACTAACTTTCAGTCAACAGTTCTCTCAGGGATTTTCTTGCTCTTGTTGCTTCTGAGCCTGTGAATATAACCCATTAACCTACGCCTGGGGATTTTTAAAAGTATTGTAATTTTGGAAATAACAGGCAAGTTTCTGATTTAGCATAATCAGCACTTTGGAACTTCTGATTTTTGTCCCTAAAGAAACCACATAGACACTTCATTCATTGCTGTTAGTTTTACCAACTATGCTCCAGGCTGACAGGGTAACATCTCTGGTTTTCATAGGCTCCTGCCTGGTAAACTTGAAGAATAAAAATAATGTATCACTGAGGAAAGAGACGGAAGCTAGCAGACACATTTACACTGTCAGCATGCCCCTAGCAAAAATACATCCTGCTGCAAGACACAGAAATGCATCTGTCTTGTAGACTCCAAGGTCACATATTGGGTGACCGTCATCCTTTGCTACAAGCTTGGCTGATGAGCCTGTATAAGGGTGAGCCTATCAATATCTTTCAAATGTGAATCTGTTTCAGAACAATATAACAAGTGTTTGCCAGTGTACAATATTCATATGCCAGTAAGTTATAGACCCTAATAAAGCACATTATGTTCTTTGGTCTCACAGGAGATTGTAAAGTTGTGCTTTGCAACCTGAAGTTCTCATTAACACACTGAATCAAGCATCTGATACGATAAAAGGGCTGAACTGCCAAATATCACCCTAGTAACAAAAATCAATGAAGATGCTTTTGCCTCAGTTTTGCAAGAAAATTTCAGTAGTGTTGGATGGACATTTTGGTATTTTTGAAACTAAAGATTCTCACTTCTTGTTGGGTTCTCAACTAGTCAGCGTGGCCCTGTGTGTCGAATTGCTTTGGGTTTGTCCTATAGTAAAGATTATAGTGCAAATGCAGGTACATAAAGATGAAACAGTATGGAACAGCTTAATTAACTCAATTTTTTATTTATTTATTTATAGGTAACCTCAAAATCAAGGCTTTTTTTGATCTTTCCTTTTCAGAGAACTGCGGTTGTCTTGCACAGTACAAACTTCCAATGGCCTACAAAGCTCCTCTGAAATATCCTTTTCTCCAGGCTAAACAACTCCAGTTCTCTCAATCTCTCCTCATAGGGCTTGTGCTC